>MU226880.1:4128323-4143327 GCA_018584345.1 Thuja plicata | reverse complement strand
TGGATGATTGATTTCATCTGACAAAGGACTCCCAGGATGAACACCAGGAAGAGGTACAACAGGTGTTCGTGTCCTCCTGCAGCAAATGCTTCTTGAAGACTCAGAATTCACATTTTAGACTATGGGTCTGAAACTAAATCTGCATCTTGAAATCACATTTCAAGTCTGACAATGGCACACACCTGCAATTCTGAGTTTCTGAACCTCTGAACCTGTGATTGAACCCGAACCTCTTTATGCAACTGAACCATTTTGAATCTCTTTGAACCTTGGTTCAAAGAAATTCAAAGAGATTCAAGACCTCAAACATGAAATTTTATTTTCAGGGTCTATATGGGTACTAACAGTCCCTTAAGGACACAAGATCTGCCACATTAAAAACTGGAGACAATCCTATATCACTAGGAAGGTCAAATTTGTAAGCATTAGACCCATACTTTTCCAGAATTGTACAAGGGCCTATCTTCCTCATCTAAAGCTTACTTGGGACACCTCTTTATAGTCTTGCTTTGTTTAGATGCACCATGACCAAATCTACAACTTGGAATTGAACATCTCTTTTCTTTTCATCTACCTTCTATTTGATGTGAGTTGTATTCTCCACTAATGTATTCTTCACAGTATCATGGACTTCGTTCATGGATTGATAAAAAAATTCAGCATAACCACTCTTCTCTGCATTGTTTCCAAGATCCATGAGTTCGCATATACCCCTGGGATGAATCCCATACACTATTTCAAAAGGGCTCTTTCCAGTGGATCTATTGACTATATCCTTATAGGCAAATTCTGCCTGAGCAAGTAATTGATCCCATGATTTTCTGTATTCTTTTGTGAGGCATCTCAAAATATTTCCTAAGCTTCGGTTCAACACTTCAGTCTAACCATCGGTATGTGGATGATATGCTGAGCTAAATGAAATATTTGCACCAAGCTTCTGCCATAACGTTTTCCAAAAATGACTCATAAACTTAGGGTCTCTGTTTGATACAATACTCAAAGGTAATCCTGTTAGTAATAACTGAGAGGGGGGGTGAATCAGTGGCCTCAAAAATTTATTCTTTTAAACTTTAATCCACCAATCAATACACCTCATATTATTAAGTCCCTGCAAGATGTATGCCTTTGAAATACTTGAAATAAATAACTGTCTGTCGGTTTACCTTGTCTGTCCTTATTCTCCTTGATTATCATTAAGTAGTAAAACTTATTTACCGATACTCAATAAATATGCAGAGTATACCAATCAATCCAAAAATGCATATGTGAAATGTAAAACAATAAAGTAATAAACCATACACACATAACACATGGATGTTAACATGGAAACCCTGTTAAGGGAAGAGCCACTGGGACCGGTACCCCAAATTTTCACTCTTCTGAAGTGAGCCCTATTAGGAGCCAACCCTGTTAAAGGTTACAAACACACCATTAAGTGTGACCTTGTTAGAGGATTTTTATACATAGGTTGTCACTTAGTATCTGGCACCTACGCTTTCATCCTTGAATCAGCCTTTAGACTGTCAATAGGCTTTATGCTTATCTTACTACCATCCTTGAATTAGCCTCCTTCTTAGACTGTCAATAGGCTTTAGGTAAGACCGATGTTACTATCATGAGTCAACCTTTTTGGTAATCTGTTAGGATATACCTCAATTATAGAAGACGGTTAAGTCCTGCTCTGTTAAGAGACTTATTGCTTCAATGGTTAAACTGAAACACAATGACCTGTTTCTAATGCAACTTTGAATTGCAGATATTCAGATCTATTTATGTAGAATACCTCTCTGATAAATGTATCAATTCAATTCCTTTGTATTTCACATGTTCTGCTCTGTGATGTTGTGCTTCACTGTTCCTCGGTGTCTGCAGAATTCTTTAGCTCTCCCTTAGCTTGATTGATTAGGACTGTATGAAGCTTATCCTTCACTAGTTTCTCTTCAGCATCTTCTTTCAATTCACTCCCTCGTGTATCTGATTGCTTGCAGAAATGAATTATGCTTGTCTCTTATATAGATATGATATTCCTTAATTCTTGATTCTTGATTCTTGATTCTTGATTCTTAGTGTGAAAAACAATCCAGCCACTTTGATTTACGGCTTTAACTCTTGATTTGTCTCGTAGTTATCTTCTTTCCAATTGTATAAATCAATTACTTAACTATGGTTGAATAAAACAAATAAAACAACCAGTCAAGTCTATCCTTAAGCTCTGCCAGCTAGATATTTTGTCATTTTCTGATCTCTCTGTTCTGTCGGTCAATTCTATAGTTCATCGCTGGTGACAACTGCCAGTTCCGTCGGTGCAACTTTAGTTAGCTTCAGAATCTCCGTCCGTCGGGCATCATTGGATTTTTCTCATCGGTCATCCTGTGATTCTGCTTCGTCAAGCAACACTATCTTCTGCTCGTCAGGTATCACTGTGACTTTATCTCTGTCTTTACCGATGGTGTGCACTCCGTCGGTGTAGTCTGTCACTTAGTGAATACTTGACTTTTATGCATTGTTGAAAGCATAACCTCTGTTCCATTGATTCTCTAAGGTCTTTAGCATTATGTATATGACCATATAGATGATATCAATTTGACATCAATGACAATACAAACCATTAACTGATTTAATGTCTTGCATCATCTTCAACTTAACATTATCAAACATTCAATCAGTTACATGTCAGCAAATCCATGTATCCTTACTGCTTCTCTAAAGAAAATATGTGCTATATAGCATGCATCATGAGTAGTTTTGCATGGCACAAAGTGAGCCATTTTGCTAAATTTGTCCACAATCACAAAAATACTGTACATCCCCAGCATGGTCTTGGGAAGGCCAACCACAAAATCCATACTGAGGCACTCCCAAGGTCTATTTGGGCTCGAAAGTGGTTGATACAATCCTACATTAGATGAAGTCCCTTTTGATAGACTATACAAGTCTCAACATACTTCTGGACATCCTACTCATTCTTGGCCAATAATAGTACTTCTGTACTAACTCTAAAGTTTTATGTACCCCAAAATGTCCACTTAATGAACCATTATGCTTCTCTTGCATTAAATTCTCCCTCATTGAACCTTTCATTACATAGAGTTTTCCTCCCTTAAATAGAAGACATTCTTGGAGAGTAAAATTAGAATACTCGCTATGAAAGTGGTTTTGAAAATCTTGACATACCTTATAGGCTTCTGAAAAGTCTTCACCTTCTGGATACAGATCCTTGAAGGTGTCTATGCCAATGCTTTTGAACTAAATTTATTACACCGTGAGTAACCTTCTACTCAATACATCTGCTACCTTATTTTGAACTCCTTTCTTGTGTTTGATGGTGAAGGTATAGGCTTGGATATACTCCACCCATTTCATATGCTTATGGCTTAGTTTATCCTATGAATTCAGAAAACTTAAAGCCTGATTGTTGGTAAAGACTACAAATTCTTTAGGAAGGAGATAATGTCTCCACTTCTTGAGTTCTTGTACCAATGCATATAATTCTAAATCATATGATGAGTACTTCATCTTTGCATCACTGAGTTTTTCACTGTGAAAAGCTACTGGCTTTCCTTCTTGACTAAAAACTACACCTATGAAAATATTACTCGCATCACATTCCACAGTAAATAATTTGTCAAAGATGGGAAGTGTCTGTATAGGTTGGGTTTCTATTCTTCTTTTCAAATTCTCAAATCCTTTATCAGCCTTCTCATTCCATTGGAACTTGGCTTTCATACCCCCTTTTATGGTATCCAAAAGAGGTGCGCTGATTTCACTAAACTGCGTGATGAACTTCTAGTAGAGTTGTGCTAACCCATGGAAGCTTCTTACTTCTATGGCTAATTTAGGTGTAGGCCAATTCAAGATTTCTTCCACCTTGCTAGTATCCATCTTCAAGTTACCCTCTGAGATAACAAAACCCAAGTATACTAGTTCTTGTTTCATGAACTCACTCTTCTCTAAGTTGATTGTCAACTTCTCCTCATGCAGCCTTTGCATGACCATTTGTAGATGTCTGAGATAATCCTCCTTGATTTTACTGAACACTAGAATATCATCTAAGTACACTACAACCCATTTTCCAATGAAGTCCTTCAACACTTCATTTATTAATCTCATAAATGTGCTTGGGGAATTGGATAACCCAAAAGGCATAAAAAGCCACTCATAGAGTCCCTCGGTAGTCTTAAAATAATTTTTCCACCCATCTCCACCTTTTATTATTATCTAATGATACCCACTCTTAAGATCTGTTTTGGAGAAATACTTATCTCCACCGAGACAATCCATTAAATCTTCTATCCTCGGTATTGGGAACCTATACCAGATAGTAATCCTATTTATGGCCTTGGAATCAGTACACAATCTCCAAGTACTACCCTTGTTTGGGACTAGGACTGTGGGAACAACACACAGACTTATGCTCTTTCTAATCAACCCTTGGTCAAGTAGCTCTTGAACTTAACTAGCAATTTCTGCATTCTGTTGTGGGGTCATTTTATAAGCACCATTGTTTGGAAGTGAGGCTCCTGGGATGAAGTCAACTTGATGACTAATGGATCTCTCAGGTGGTAGCTTAGCTGGTTGACCATCACTAACTATGGCTTGATATTGAGTTAACAACTCTTTGATTTCTAAAGGTAACTCTTCTCCCTTTCTAACTTCTTCATCCTTCGCTTTTAGAACCAAAGAAAAGCCAACTCCATCTTCTTCCTCTAATGTCTTCACGAACTCTTTCTCTCCTACCATTAGTATGTTAGGACCCCCTTTCTTCACTTCACCTTCCTCCAAGATTGATTGTATCTTGAAAGTCACTCCATCTTTCTTAAAGGAATAGGAATTCTTCATTCCATCATGCACTGTAGTTCTGTCAAACTGCCAAGGTCTACCCAACAATAGATGACAAGCATCCATGGGCAGGATATCACACAAAAATTGGTCCTTATACCTCCCTATGGAAAATTCCACCCAAGCTTGTTCATTAACTAATACATGTTGATCTTTATTCAACCAAGTAACTCTATAAGGGTTAGTATGAGGAATCCTTTTTAACTTTAACTTTTCAATAGCTTCCATAGAAACTATGATTGTGTTGCAATCATCTCATCTACCATCTTCCTGATGGCCTCTTGACTCATTGTCTTAGGAGGAATTTTACTAGACTCTTCTCGGGCTCTTCTTTCTCTATCTCTGACATACACTACTCTGATACCATATTGGCTCTGATACCAATATATGATGCAGAGGGTTTGAGTATTCCCTAAATGTCTTGGTTGTTTCTCCTTCACAAGGCACTTTTAGCTACCATACAATGGTCCTATGCACACTAACCTTTCCAAGGTTAACTAGGAATTTCCCTATACCTTCTCCTAGGGTCCCATTCCAAGTACAATCTCATACAAGAGGATTTTCAAACTCCTATCTAACCTGGCCTTGACTCCAAGACTTACTCCTAAGCCCTCAAACCCACTACCAATAAGGATCTTTGTTCAAACTTGCAAGGAGACATGAATAGGTTTGGTTTACTTATGATTGGACCAAAAGAACACCAAATGACCCTTTGAACCCATTATTCAATACCCACAAGGAGTTCTACTTCAAATTGTCCTATTGGGTGAGCTAATAGAGCTAGCCCTTCCCAGTGACCTTTTTGGCCTTAACTTATAAACCTTCCACACAACCCGAAAAATAAATTACAACTTCAAATACCCTTTTTGGACACTTCAAACAATATCCTCAATTTGGATTTGGGTTTTAAGTTTGACCCTGGATCAACTAGCATAGGGCTAATCAGGGCTAATTGTGACTATTAGGTCCAATATTTGGAAATGTCTTCAAAAACCTTCACCATTCAAAATGTCTCCATAAAATGGTCATTAACCAAGGTTTTTTCTCTATTAAGGACTTCCAATCCACAGTTCTCCAACACCCATTCACTCCCTTGTCTCCCAACACAATCCTTCTTCCCTTAAACTAGCTCACCACTTCACTATGATCAGCCTAGGGCTTCATCTTAAAATTAGAAATCATGTTCCAAACTTTCTAAAACCATACCAAATACTTAGTATACAATCTATCCTAACATTTCCCTAAGTATCAGGGATTTTCCGTGGTGAAATGTTAGGATAGGTCCATTTTTGCATCAAAATCCTGGGTTTGAGGGTTTCTTGGACTAGGCAGAATTATTTGCTTTAGATCTCCCAAACCTTATCACCTCAACACTTCAAACCAACTTTGAATGAAAGGTGAGAGTCTTCTCTGCACAACCGTATAGAAGGTTTGATGTTGCCAATCAATGCACATTCATACAAAGCCTGAAAATAATGAATAAGTGAGGAAAATCAATAGAATTCAATGGAACAAAACTTCTTTCTCAAATACCAAAAATCAACATTACAGACTCCATTGTCATCCAAGGCATAAGAGAATCCTTGGGAACTTGTACAACCACCTTAACCATCGTCCATAACCAACTAACCATTATAGAACAAGAATTCAAAAATGTTGCATTTGAGCAACTTTTGCAATTTTGACACCAATTATGCATTTTTTGCATTTGTCACATATACAAGTGACCAAAAACCACCTAGATCATCCTAATAGGACCAATAGGACCTAAAAACACCAAAGCGTCATTTTTACATCTTTGATGGGCAGTTGACCAGGTTTGACCATCCTGGGGCCTTTTATGCCAAAAACAAACAAAAATGGGCTATATGAGACCTAGGACACAAATAGACCGAAGGGCCCTAAAGGCCTTATTACAATGTTATAGAAAAAAATTAACAAAAAATGAGGACAAGTATTGTGCCCCTGCACCAGTAGGGGAGGAGGAAGTCCACTTTCCACCCTCCTGAAAAATCTACTCCTTGCTACAAACATTGTTAGCATGTCTACCCTGAGCCCTTATTCATCTCCAACCCGCAAAATTTTGGTTGGAAGTTATCATTTTTTTGATAATTTAGTTTGGGGATGTACTCCTTAGGTGCAATGTGAATCCTAGTAATGCATATTACATGTTTTGATTATAAACCCCAAGAAAACAAGGGTGTTGAGCCTATACAAATAAAGGAAAAACAAACCACTTACAACAAGTCATGAATAGACCACTGACACAAAGATAAAGGCCATATCAAACCACTTACATCACATTAGCAACAAAGCTAGGAACTCACATCAAGGGTGGGTAGAAATTACACCCAAAAATTGGGGAAGATTTTGGGAAGGGAAAGAAGAATGATCTTTCTGTTGTCGATAAACAATAGTCTAGGCAATACTACCATGTGGAGAAATGACAGATAATGCCCTTGAAAAGTCTGTCAGCATAAGGAGCAGAGGGTTGACCAAGAAAACTTACATCCACCAAAGGTTGGAGTAGAGGCGCAACATGCAGAGTAGGGTCCATGTGATCTGAAGGAGCCACATTAGTGGTAAGAGGAAAATTAGGATCCATGGGGCCAGAGGAGGCCATAACAATAGAAAGAGGCATAATATCAACTTGGGAGGAGTCATCATTATTGTGTGAAGAATCATCGGAAGTAGAATCAGAAGCTTATACATTATGTGTTATGTTTTAAGATAATTAAGAAATAGAAACTTAGTATATTTAAATAATTAATAATATATATTAGTTATATTTATTAACAGTGTGTTCCTATTTGAGTTGTGTTCATGACAAAATGTTAAAATATTAGAGCAAGTGCAATTGAGGATCGGGTATAGTACTTCAAGATAATGGATAAGGGGTTAGAAAGTGGTGTTTTGGACACCTTTTTACGATCACATATAAAAAAGGCATCAAATTTGATGACGACAACTTGAAACTTTAGGTTTAAACAATAAACTATATGAAAAAAACTATTAAATGTTTAAAATCATTCAACATCAATATATTAGATATTATGTGAACTCAAACTATACAACTACTAGATCTTCTCCCCTATTCATCCCATATGACAAGTCCCCCACTATTTCATCTTAGAAAAACTTTTTCTTCTAATACCATGGAGAATAGTGAGAGCAACTAGATCTAAAAGATCCTAACAGTTGTTGTGCTTGAGGCCAGGCCATGACTTGCATTCTAGGTATTTCACTTGCATTCTTTTATTTATAAGCCAAAACTTTTAACATGCAATCTTTACAACATTCCCATAGGTCTTAGTGTTTCGAAAATCTGGCCCTGCAGACAACACGGAGACAAAAACTAGAAAAATACTTTACGTGTGGCTTGTTCGTTTCGTTCAGTCACAGAGTGGCAGATTACAATGAAGCTGGTGGGATCGCATGGTTACGAGGAATAAAGAAGAATAGCAAGAGAAGCAGAATCCGTAAGATTAGATGTAACGCTGACCACTGCAATTTCTGGATTTGCAGTGAATCCCTTTTTATTTACGTACATAGTTCATAAAGGAGACGAAGAACCTAGGCCATCAGTTTGTCAGCCAAAATTCAAAATTCAAAACTAAGTACTTATATATTTTTAAGTCTAATTTGTTACTATCTAAAAGTTAGAATAATATCTATAAGAAGTTAAGTCACATACGAAGACAAACAAAAAAATATTGAAATCTGATGTACCGTTTAAGATCTACGGGTTAGCTATAATGACTACCAGTATGCTTCCCCTAAAGAAAAAAATATAATGTTTTTCGAAAACATCATATGTCTAACAAAAGACTAAATTTAATAATCATTTGAATTTGTTATAAAATATTCATAAAATTTATCTTTTCAAATTAACCTTTAAATGCAAAGATTCAAATGCCTCCAACAAACCTTGTTCCACTAGCTTGCCATTGAATGATCTGAATTATGAAATCAGATTCCAATACCTAGTGTGATACCTGTGGGATTGTTAAGTTCAATATAAAAACTAGAAGATTAACAACAAAATTGTAAGTCAAAAAGTGACTCATTTTATTCAAAATTGGAGTTTGTTGAAACATAGAAAATTGCAGTTTACTGAAACATAAAAAATACCGAAAAATTGGATTTCAGTATTTTCCCAATTCCATCGTGAACTATGCTCTGATCATTCAAATACACAAATTCAATAGGAAATGTATGTGTATGTGTGCATAATCTGTTTAATAATAAAATTCAATTTATGTCAGAATTATAAATAGATGGAGCTAAATTGATTATTTGGTATCTTATCGAATTGATTTATAAGAAGATGATAGTTGTTCTTCATGTTACTAATAGATGGAGGCTATATCTTGTAGGACAATAGCTTTTAATATAAAAACAAATCATCATAGTTTCAAGTATTTCTTAGAATGATGCATCCCTCCTTATAAAACTAAAATGGGTTACAATATTATTAGGCTGGATATGATTATGAAATTATTTTTAAAAAGGATAGAAGAATGTGGTGATTGATGTTATTTTTTAAAGACATGATGTCTATAGTCTAATCCTCCCTGTATTTTTTTATTTTTAGTAACTTTAAATTGGTTGTAAATAGTCTAACATTAATGATAATAAGATGTGAAAAACGAACAATTTAATGTACTAGAAAATGATGAAAGTTCAACAATTTTATGTACTAGAAAATGATTCTAAAACTAAGTCCCAATACACTTGGGATGTCAACTAATTGTGTTATAAAGATAAAAAAAATTTATATAAATTCTAATTATTGGTATGAATGCAGTTTTTTATACGTTGATATGAAAAACTATGCTAAAAAGATATCATAGAATGTGATATAAACCATCAACAAAAATGAGAAACTATTTATACATTGAGTACTCTGCAGCCATTATCAATTTTGACAATTGTATGGATCAACATTCAATAGATTTTATTAAGGGTTACCCCAATTAGGTAGCAATGAATCATTTTATTGTGGTTGATCGTCTCTCAAAATATGCAAGTTTTTGTAGTTGGTTCATTCATATCACATCTTTATTTTTACCCTCCTTTGACCAAATATTTCTCTTCCTTGGTATTGCCCACTTCCATTGTGTGTGATCATGACCAAATTTTCACTAGTAAATTTTGGTGGGAAATTTAAAAAAAAAAAAGAGATTGCAACTTAAAATGAGCTCAACACATCACCCTCAAACTAATAGTTAGACATAGATGGTTGATAAATACTTAGAAATGGTTGATAAATACTTTGAGACTTAATTGCATCGCTTTATTTGAGACTAACAAAATTAATGGAATAAATGCATACCTTTACAAAATAGTGATACAACACCTCTTACCATCCTTTCACCAAGTAGGCACCATATAAAGCTATGCATGGTCCACCTCTATAATCCCTCATTTCCTAATTTGTAGCAAGATACAAATTGTTCATTCTACTCTTAGAAACCACCAATATCTCTTATGAACCCTCAAGAACAAGTTAGCATTGAAACTTAATCACATGAAACAATATGTTGATCAACACCATTTTTCAGTGCACGTTCATTTAGGGATATAGTTTTCCCATTTCAACCAAAAGAAGTAAAAATTATATTTAGGTATTTAAAAGTTATTATCTAAATTCTATGAACCTTCTTGGATGGTACAAGAAGTTGACCAAAGGAAAAGTGGCTTGCATATCATATCTCCCAAAATATATTTTTCCATGCCACATGTCTAAACAAGGTCTTTAGCTTACATGTTTATATTCCTTGCATTTCTCGAGTTAGATGAAGAAGGATAAATCATCCTTGAAGTAGAGGCTGTTTTTTATGAATGATCATGTTCATTCTATAGTTGCACTAATATCAAATTTTTAGTTGAATAGCAAGAGTTACAACTGAAAGATGCCACTTGCAAACCTCGATACCAATTTTAGTAACAATTTCGTCAATTCGGATCTTAAATGAAAAATGATTTTAAAGTGGGAGTACATGTTAAGAGCCTTAAACATCCTAACCTTAAATATTATAATAATCATAACATATTTATTTACTTAATATTGTATTGTGTGGATTTATCTTTCATTAGTTGTCCCTTGGAGGTCACTTCTTGTAAGGATTTTATATAGAGATCCTTGAAATTATATTTTTTTTAATATTGTTTTTCTTCTATAGATGTTATTTTGAAGAGACATGCAATATGCTTTTTTATCTATTGTCAATATTTAAACATATTTACAATTTTTCTTATGAACATTGTTCTTTCTTTATTTACAAAATATTAATTAAAATTATTCTAATGATAGATCTTTAAATATAATATAAATTGTTACTTAATTTTACAAAAGAATTTATTGTACTTTAGCCAAAAATATTTTATGTATATTATTATTTCATCTGATAAAATTTGATAAGTATATATTAATAATCTATTCAAATAACGTTACATTTTCTCACACAAAAACTTTCACTTACACCCAAACTTCTAAGTTGTATACAAGAATATCACCTTTTATATAAATAAGCATTTATTTTATATACACTCTTCATTAATACTAATGCATCCATTAGATTTTAAATTAGTTGGTAATAAATGAACAAATGAGATATCATAATTAAAATAGTTTGACTAGACTTTGTAATGCATATTATTTTTAAAATATGTCTCAATATCAAAGTTTTTATTAGAGGAAAAAATATTTTGATGGGACCCCAAAACTCGTTAACAAGAAGATTTTGACAAGGCTCTGGAACCACATAAAAGTCACAAGCTACTAAAGATAGGTCATTACAAACTAGCGACCACTAATCAACACAAAACTAGCAGCCTAACAAATAAACAAATAGAGCATTGGCTGCACAACAAGGCCAAAGCCTCACAACAAAGTGCAGGGTTTTAAAAGAATCCCTATCAAAGTTACTTTATCATAGCTACTTTATCTATAATTCTATTAAATACAATTTGCAGACAATCTTATTAGCCTAATGAAAGCTTTGGGACTCATTATTAATTGTACTCTCAATGGAATATATTTAATTGTATTCACATTGACTATAAAATAGTTGTTAGTACTCTCAATTGTTTCCTATTACTTTTTTATTCTATTCATTGTCATGTTCTTTAATGAACATATTTTATTTTTAAAGGGATGTAGGACAACACTACAGAATGAAAAAAAAATCAATATTTAATAATGAATCAATTTTGATTTGTATGGGTATTCATAATTATTCAAAAGAAAAAATAAATCAAATTTTGAAAGAGCTTAAATGCAACAATTATCAATAAAATAAATACCATTTTCATATGTTAGTTTTACAGGAATAAGAATAAGGAATCGTGAGAATTTATATTAGTTGATAACAAATGAATCATAAGAAGGTACAATTAAAAAAACTTGAGCACATTTTCAAATTTATTTATTTTTCCTTTTTTGTATTAGATATAATGAGATCAAACTATTACAACATCGTGAAGGCATTATATTTTTCCATTAGTATACTTAGAGAAAAACATGATCTGTACCATCGGTTTAGTCTAAACCGACAGACAGGGCACAGCACTATCCAACACTAAGTTTACCCGATGAACATTGTCAAAGTGTTACTCGATGAAAAAAAGATAAGGATACCCGACGAAGTATCAACAGTGCTACCCGACGAACAGCAAAGAGAGGAACCCGACAGATACAGGGAACCCGACGAACAATTCAAACAAGGAACACCGACAGACTGCAAGTTCAAACCGACAGCCAAGAACCAACAGTCAGTTACATCTCGCAAAAAGTAGATCTGACTTTCCACGTCAGATAAATCACTAAAGTTGTATTTATAACTTCTTGGTTTTCTTTTTAATCCATCATGTGCGGAGGAAGCAATGTAATCTTTATTATTTTAATTCATTTTACTGTTTTAAAACATACAAACTAAAGATCAAGGTCAAGTTGTAAGCCTTGGATCTGAGAGTTAACATTGTAAATTGTGAATTCCAAGATAGGTCAAATAACTTGTATAAACAGGAGCTCGACCCATTCAGAACAGTTGTTGTTCAATGAAGATAGTAGCCACAGAGAGCAACTAAAGACCAGATAGAGAATTCATGCAGAAGAACACAAACAGATTCAAATCAATTTTCAAGAACAGAACAGAGGCTACCGACAAGCAGAGAAAAGGTATTCATCAATCACTTAAGGTGATATCATTATTGTAAAAGCTTTAAAAGATCTGTAAATCAGCAATAGTAGATTGCATACAGTCAGGTCAACATTTGTACTCATTCTAAAAAGTGTAGTACACTAATGAAATCCTTTCAAGAAAGGTGGGCTTAACCGTCCTATTATAAATCTCATAACTGAGTGCACACTTAAATCAGTGTTGTTAAAGCTCTTAACAGAGTAGATCTTAATAGGTCTCCACCTTAATACTTTAAACAGGGTAGATCATCAGAAGTGATCAAATTGTAAGCCTTAACCAGCTCCCTTCCATTCTGCAGATAGTGAAGTTTTGTGGGTGCCATCCCCACCACAGTTTTTACTTCCTAACAGGAGTTTTTTGCGATATCATATCTTGTGTAATGTGTTTGTTAATTTCATGAATGTTTCTATGGATGATTGTAAAGATTGTTAACAAACAATGTCTACATAAGAAAGAATAACATTAATGGTTGGTAAATCAAAATTGAATGATAGCTAATGATAAATTGGGTAAAGTGTTAAAAGTTTTAGAGGTACTGATTCACCCCTCCCCTCTCAGTACTACTTCTCATTGAGTCCAACAATTGGTATCAGAGCTAAGTATCTTCTTGAAAAGATTAAAAGCTTAAGAGCAAAGATCTAACAATGGAGAAGTATAAACTTGATAAGAATATTGAGAACAAAAATCTTGAGATACAGATGTTCTACGAACAGTATAAAGAAGCAAGAATCAAGATGAAAGAGTTGTTGAATGAAAGAAAATGCATGGCTACCATGAACAATGAAGTAGACTATCAGGAAGAAGAGATTCCAGATTTCTTTAAATCTTCAGGATCAAATGCAAGTAATACATCAGATACAATAGAAGAAAACATCACAAATCTAAAGGAGATCAATCAACATCTGACATAGCAAATAAAGATGCTACAAATCGGTCAAGAGACCCAGATGGTAAGAATGATTGATGTGATGAGTTCTGCCAGGGTAAATGCACAATAATCTGTCACCCCTGGGGACATTTCAGGGCGCAAATTTGTGTTAGTCTCAGCCGAGTAGAACTCGACCGAGTCTAACACGGCTGAGTTGTCGTGGGTGCCATGCGGCGCTGAGTGGCGCCTACGTGGCTTCGGACTCTCGGCCGAGAGGTACTCGGCCGAGTATGCCAATCATTTTAAAAAGCCAAAAACAGCCTGCTAGCCCCTCATTTGCACTTTGAGGGGCTAGATTTTAGCGTGTGGGGTGAAGGTGACTACTCGGCCGAGTATTAGGTAGGTCCCCCCTTTTTTTTTTTTGTTTAAATGTTTTACTGTATTTATGCATATGTGTAAAATGATTTTTTTTATGTAGCATTATAATATAATTGTTTTTTTCTTCATTTTCTAGAAATGAATTTTTTTAGATTTTTTTTTATGTAGCATTATAATATAATTATTTTTTTCTTCATTTTCTAGAAATGAATTTTTTTAGGTTGAATATAAATCTAAACATAAACGCAAACGCAAACTCAAATTCTGAAATATAAACGCAAACGCAAACTCAAATTCTGAAACATTTAAACGCAAACCCAAATTCAAAATTCTGAAACATAAATGCAAACGCAAACTCAAATTCTGAAACATTTAAACGAAAACACAAATTTAAAATTTTGAAACATAAACGCAAACCCAAATCTAAAATTCTGAAACATTTATACGTGTAAACTTTAAATCAGGTAAAATCATATAATTTAACCATAATGCAAACTAAAAATATAATATATTGATGTTATTTCAAAACATTTAAATGCAATTCCAAACTTAAACGCAAACGCAAACTCAAATTCTGAAACATAAACACAAACCCAAATCCAAAATTTTGAAACATAAATGCAAACCCAAATCCAAAATTCTGAAACAAATTTATACGTGTAAACTTTAAATCAGATAAAATCATATAATTTAACCATATAACGTAAACTAAAAA
>MU226880.1:4078551-4096799 GCA_018584345.1 Thuja plicata | reverse complement strand
AATACTCTCAATTCCAATTCCAGGTCCTGAGGGGGAATTGTGGAATGCTCAAAAAGGCCCAAAATTAGAATTCGCATAACCCTATTCCTATTTTTCATTTTGGAACCAAACACTGAATTCGACAATATCAGCATGTGGGTATGCCAATTCCTAGTCAATACCTAGAAACAAACGGGGCCTTAGATTATGTTGGGTAGTGAAAATAAATTTAATTTCTTGTCACTTTAAAATTTTAAAATTCTTATTAAAGACACAAAAATTATGTTTCCCTACCATGTCCTCCCTCATTCTATATGTTTCCTTTACTTTTTAAATGGACTCTAAAATATTTCTTAGTTATACTCATTATTCTTTTAAAAATATTATAATTATTAAGTTTCTATTTTATATATTTCTAATCAAAATCCTTATAAGATTTAGCAATTAATGCTTTTAGAATATTAGTTATTTCAATTGAATGAATAATGATGACAACAACTATATATATAGATGTTTATGTTTATGTACTCTTTCTGTATGTATATGCATATCTTGTATAAATGAACCGTTATAAAAAAAAATTAAGCATCTAAGAAAGAAAACATCTCATTATCTTTCAAGTCATCTAGAAAATTAATATTATAAGAATGATTATTAATATTTTTATTGAACCCTTCTCCCTTATCCTAGACATTTTCAAAAAAGTAAACATGTGTCATCTACGCTGTGTTTCCTTTAACTAGGCACGACTATAAAAGTATGGATAGGCTTTTCAAATTAATCGCACAAATAAAAATGGAATATCCAAATAAACCATTGGTCTTCTTGAAAATTACACCACCACACAAAGTATGTCAATCTTACTTATAAATAAACTAATCTTATTTTATCATCATTACTCTCAAATCCATCAATCTATCAAAAACGTCATGAAAATGCCTTTTATAAAGAAATACATAGCTAAATCTTACCAAAATATTACTTTTCCATTTTGTTATTAGTAACAAACCAAATAAATGATAACCTTCTCAAAGTATTTCACAAATAAATTAACCACCACTAACAAAAAAAAATAGAATATTCAAAGAAAATCATTTAATCTCCTTATTATATGACCACTACAAAAATAAGTCAATCTTCAATATAAATCAACTAATCTCATCCTTTCAATACTCTCAAATCTATCAATCTATCGAATACATCATAAAAATATTTTTTATAAAAGTCATCACTAAATCTTAACAAGATATATTAGTTGTCCACTCACTTAACAAACTAATAATTGACAATCAAAATAAAAATACCTACCAAAAGAATTAATTAGTTATGTAATAATCATGTGACTCAATAGTATATAAATTAGGTCACTCAATAGTCTATAAATTAGGTCACAATGGAATTCTCACCTTATGAAACTTTTATGAATTTCTTCTTAATATTATTATAAAAGGCGCACACTTTAATTGACTTTGAAACCTTACAATGAAACTATACTTTAACTTTCCGTCGAGTTCTTTATATTGGTTTGATTATAATTTTGTCTATACGTCAATCTCTTCATTATAAGACATGAAATTTTTTCTTTTCTTTGCACATTCAACACAATTGAGATTTCAGCAGAATAGTTTTGTACATATTGATTCTAACAGTAATAACAGTACTCTACAATTAATGATATCTGATTTTTATAATTTAGAATTTTGATCGTTTTTGTTTCTAGATAGATTGTGTGGAAGTTAGTTATATATATATATATATATATATATATATATTGATCTATTATTTTATATCTTTTTTGACATTCGTTATTATTCTGATAATAAATCACAAATCTGATTCTTGATAACAAAACTATTTTTCTAACAATAGATCATGAATCAGATCATTGATAATAATTCTCGCACAATATTTAAGTTTCAGATTACATATTTCTTGATCCGTCATTTAATGTCTCCTTTAATTCTCTATTATTCGGATAATAGATCACGAATCTAATCATTAATAGCAAAACTCACACACAATCTAAGTTTCAGATCACATATTTCTTGATCGATTATTTCATGTTTCTTTTAGTTTTTTATTATTCTGATAATAGATCACGGATCGAGATAGAATACATCAATAACTAAACTCAAACACAATCTAATCCAAAACAATAACAATAAAACCATAAAATAATCTAATAGCCACAAGTTTTATCAGTGGTTTGGACACTGTACTCTGCTTTTCATTCAATCTTCTGACTAGATATTTGGTGTAGTCAATATAATGAGGGGGTCCATAAGATTTGAAAAATTGGGACGTAAGGACGAATAATTGAACTGTTAAAAGGATAATGAAAGCCGAGGCACCAGAAAAACTCTAAAAACAATCCATTGCATTGGGTTGTACTTATTCTAATAATTATAGCGAATGGGAAGATCTTGAGAGTATCTCTGCTAAGCTCAGCAGTGTAAAAAGTTGATAGAGATGATAGGAATATATGTACAATGCATCTAATCAGATCGTTGAAATATATGTATGTAATGCTTCCTAGTTGGAGCTCTATTTGGCTTGTGTCGGAAGGAACATGAGAAGAAAAAGGAACCAATATAAATTTACATGGGCACTTATTATTGGTTTCCACACGAGATTCTCTCCCATGGGATAGAGATAATAATAAAAAAATAGAGATGGATGCTTTTATATTTCTATATATTGCTTTTTTCTTTGGTCTTTTGCTTTAATAATAGCATGTTCTTATGCTGTTCCTTAGCTCATTTTTACTAGAAGTAGCTGCTCAACTTTTTGTGGTATTATTTGTGAAGCTGGTGGCCCCATGAATGGGGCAATGTCTATGAAGCAACATATTTGCACCTTAGTAAACAAAATATGTTGTTAACAAAATATGTTAACAACATAAATGTTAGCCTATTGTGTTTGTTTGCAAATTACTAACACATGTTAACACAATAGGCTAACATTCCATGGATGGTTTTGCTACTTAATTTGGAATGGCTTCTTAAATATTATTTTTAAATCAAATTTTTAGTGTTTTTGGTTGCAAATAAATTTGAAAGCAAAATTGTAGGCAAATAAAAAGGAGATGAAAAAAATGATAAAGACATGTGTCGCTTTTTTTAATAAGCAATTGTTGCTTATTTCTAACCAACCCCCCCCCACCCCCCCCCCCCCCCCCCCCCCCCCTCTCTCTTTTTCCCACAACTTATTTTCTACTTAAATATAAGCAGAAAATTCATTTAAGCATCACCATGAGGACATGAGATAAGCATTGTCTAGTTATGATTGGTGGGTGGATTCTTGTCATTTATAAGGTACAATATTTGGTGGGCCTTTGCATTTCTAGAAAGATTGTAGTTACTATCTTCACCAACTCATCTCCTTTGAAGAATTTGATAGTACTCTCTCTCACAAGTCTAAAGAAGAATGTGCATCTCAACTCTTATATTTATTCCATTTGTTTTATTTTAGTTTGGATTTTTATCCTCCTTCCTTTCTCGTCAATTTTTAGGTCAATTTTTTTATAGAGATTTTTGGTTTTTTTACAAATTCATATTTTACATGGGGTAAGGTATGTACACCTCTTTTATAGTATAGCTAGGTACCTCTCATAATAAATACATGGAGTCTCATATTGTAGACCCATATACAGATTGCCCAATATTGTAGACCTATAAAAGAATCTTTCTTTATTTCATTTTCGTCATTTTTCCTTCCAACTCTTTTCTTCCCTTTTTTCTAATTCTTTACTCTTTAAATCAAGTGTTAGCTTTTCTATTTCCAATTCATTTCATGAGAGTGACAATATTTGAGTTTTGTTGTGAATTATATATGAACATTTATATTAAGGCTACAAGAATGTGCACTCTTCAATTTGATCTTCTATCTATGATAACTTTATTTAAGCAATTGCTTAGTCCTACCTAATGACATAAAATAATTTTTTTATATAAATCTCTCTTTAGGAAGAAAACAACTCTTCTTGAAAACTACCCCTTCTTTCCTTTTATATCTCAAATACGAGGACCTCAAACATGCCTATAGTTTCGAACTACCACCTCCCCTTTGAAACCTTTGTCCCTACACTCTTACTTTAGAAATGATTTTAGAAATCAATCTAATTGTGTTGTAGTATTCCTAATAATCTCATTTGTGAGATGTATAAGTCCAAGCTGGATTTAATTTTTATGAAAATTAAAATGTGTGACTATTTTTATTTTATTTTTCTTCACAAAGTTGAAATACAATTTATATACTCTAACACCTTTTTCTAGATGGAAAATCTCTCTGTTATCCTACAAGAGTATCTCAAAATTAACAAAGATTTGGAAAAGAAAATGAATGGCTTCAACGAAAAAAAATACAGTGCATAGATGGAAAAAGAAAATAGATGGTCATTAAGATTGATAGGGTTACTCAAGATTCTATAAACTTTGTTTACTTTCAACAATACCCTCCATAGTGAAGGTTGCATCAATAGGGAAACTTAGCATTACTTGAGGAATGCACAATCAACATTTCACCTCATTACTAATATATGGGGATCAAGACTATGTGATTGATGTTCTACGAGTTTGATATATAACATATTGTCTTGTAATTCTTGGGTGTTCTACAATTTTATGATAGTCTATTTTGTTATGTTCACATACCTTATTTGTTGGGTAGCTTTTAATTTGGTATTGATAAAATACCAATCATCTATGTTTATAGATTTATTCTTTCTATTTCTTGAACTACTATGGTATTGTAATTTGCACTAATGTTATTAATGACATTAAAAATTTATACAAGCTATTACTTTTAACTTAATTTTAATATTATTTTTTATAATTATGTAATTCATTATATAAAGAAATTTATAAACTTCACATTAACCTAGACTATCCAAGTATGTTGAAAGCCAAAACACTTTTAGTCATATCCCTTGGATAGGACCATGTATGGTGGCATTTAGGTATCATCCCTATTAATAGTCAAATATTGATATTTCCCATAATGACACCTTAACTTTTCACTCTAATTTGCTTCCATATCATTTTTAAATCAAATATCTATATAAATTACACACATGCACACATATAAGAAAAGTGTTTATTAAAGAGAATTTATTTCATACATATATATGAAAAACAAAGGTAATGTTCATAACAAAGATATAATATTCAATTAAGTATAGATAAGTAGTAATTTGAAAAACACAACACAAAATAGTGACAAGTTCTAGAAAATTAAGAGAACATTATATGTCTTTATAAATGAGCTCTTGGAACCATTAAAGAGTCTTTTCGTGGATTTCACTCCCCCTAGTAGTGTAAGAATATATTAAAAGAGATCTATGCCTAGAGCCATTTGTGTTAAAGAATAAATTCCTTTACCATTTCAGAGACCCCCTTTGGGTGGAATAAAATAAACTTCTAGATAAAATGATTGTGTACACCCCCTCAAAGGACCACTCCTTTGATCACAACAAAGAGAGCAAATGAATGAACATGAAATTATCTCATGAGAAATAAGTTGTGTTTCACTTGTATTAGAACCATGGCATCCAAGTCATAGGTGCCTTGACAAGGGTCAAGTGCACCACATTGAAGTAGCATAAAAAATTAGATGCAAAACCAATAATAACCACCACACAATGACATCCAAGAGGTTGTAAAGAAGATTCTTGAATTGGGCTACATAAGACCACATTTCTATTCCTTCGCATCAATTTCAACATTTTCAATCTTTTATTGTGCCTTTTGGTCAAATGAATGTCCTAACTATGTTCCAATCCAACATGAATCAAGTTTTTGAGAACTTTTGTGTTAGTTTTCTTTGATGAAATTCATGTCTATATAAAACTATAAGAAGAGCGCTTGAAGCACTTAGACACAATGTTAGGAATTTTGGAACAACAATACTTTTACGTAGGAAAGTCCAAATATGGATTTGGGCTAACAATGAGGATGTACTTAGGGCATAACATAAGCACCATGGGATTTCAAATCAATCCACAAATACTTAAGTAATTTCAAATAGGCCCCCTCCTAAAACATTAAAACAATTGAGAGGATTCTTTGGGTTATGCAATTACTATCGAAGATTTGTCAAGGACTTTTTCTATCTTGTGAAATATGAGTTGTTGTCACCTAAATAAAATATCAATAAGAGGAGGAATATGAGTTTTCTCACCCAAATAAGGCATCCAACAACCTTCAATAGAGTTAGGTTAAATGACAAAAAAAGTAAATTTCACCTATGGCAAAGAGATGATGGTTGTTATGTGTATGTTAAAGAAATCATGTAGTACCTAGCATGTGGGAAATTTATTGCTTAAATACTAACTATAACAATCTATAATTATTATTGATCTAGTAGAATTTAAATGATCATCGATTGAAGTGGGACAAAAGGATACAAGCTTATTGTAGTGTTAGAAATCCACTTTAGTATCCATTCCCTTTATATATTTGTAGGCTCATTTCAACCCCTGTATTGACCTTTTTCCTAAAGGGATGCTCAAGATCCCTTTTTAGTAGCTACACTTTTGCATTAAGTTTTGCGCTAATTATGTGATTCTCTTCTCTCTTGTCATTTTTAATGCTTTTTGTTTAGAAACTAGCGTGTAGCATGAATGTTTGTGTGTAGCACTAGAATCCTATGATATTTTATCATTCAAAAGATATTTCAGAGCATTTTCCACTTTCTAGCTTGACAGATTGAAAGGAAAACAGATTGTCCATCCTTTTATTTCCCTCCTCTTCTCATTTTTAAAATCTATCTTTTCATTCCACGTGATCTCTATCTCTCTCTCTCTCTCTCTCTCTCTCTCTCTCTCTCTCTCTCTCTCTCTCTCNCGTGCTCTCTCTCTCTCTCTCTCTCTCTCTCTCTCTCTCTCTCTCTCTCTCTCTCTCTCTCTCTCTCTCTCTCTTGCTACAACATTCTCTCTCATTGCTCTCTACAACTTTCTACAACATTTTTACAATAATCTCACAACTCTCTCTATCTCCTTAGCTTCCTCAAGCCTTGCTTGTAATATTTATTTATCTTATGCCTTTGAGCATCTTGGGATTTGTCACATTCCTTATCAATTGTTTAGAATATAAATCATTTACCATTGTGTTTGTATGCATGTTTGATCTTGAAATCATTTATGATTATACATGTACTTGAGCTAGAATAATAATATAATAAGATAGACCCCGTGAGTTAGCTCACTTGACCTTGGTTGTCGTTGTAGGTAGCTCAGAATGTGAATTTAACTCATGTTTACAACAATTTAACCTGTGGTGTATGGCGAACTTACCAATGGGGTCCACTACATAGTACCTAAAAAAGTTAATGAATAATTCTACATGGTTGAACCTACGATTTTTCTCTCGATTCAATAATAAAAACACCTACATTCCACTTCTCTTATTGGCTTACTCTTTAGAAAAAAATAGTTTAATATTATTCAAGACTGCTTTTGGAAATAAACCTCTCATTCTTTTTGTTACCTTCTATCATGCCCTCTTTTCACATGTTACAACATGACACAAAATTGACTCAGCTGCAACATTTTTTTCTTAAAAAAACACGAGTAATTCACTTTTTTTTATGGAGGTCATCTACGAAACCATTTTAGGTACCTAGTACATGAGCACAAGCTTTAGGCTAAACCTCTTCGACTAAGGGTCAAGGATTGAGGGGTGTAAATTCCACCGAATTCGCCCAGGGCACGATACTTGCCTCATCCCTTATTTCGATGTTGGAGCCTTACGCTTAGCAAGACTTGATCCCTGGTGGCCTCATTAAGAACCTTTGAACTTCACTAATAGACCAAAGACCCATTGACAAGATTCACAATTTAAAACTTAAACCAAATATAATAAATATAAAATTTCCTAAACTAATGTGTGCACCTAGTAACACAATCTTCATGTTACCAATAATAATTCGAAGTCCCAAAAAGGGATTTCAATCAAATGGGTATGGGATTTTCAACACTCTTATCCTAGTAGAACTAGGAAACTTAGAAGATAAGGCAATATTAATTACCTTGTTAGGAGAATAGCCATAAGGTTCGGTGACATAAATTATCTTGGTAACTAGGAGTACTACTAAACAAAAAATTTCATTATGATGTCTACAATATAATATTATTTTTTCATTCATCATTCATCTAACGTTTCAATCCCCATTTCCCAAACTACCTACCCCTAGATTTTCGAGACAAAACGGAATTGCCACTTGAAGTACATTCCACGCAATGGCAAATTAATGCCATGTCCAAAACTTCAAAGCTTTGGACGATCAGCGTGCATTCTGACGTCACCCCGATGAGACCCTCAAACAATGCTAATCTCGAGACTCTGCCCACCAAATCAAGCTCGTACTATTCTCTGCACGTCGTACACAGATTGTCTGAAACGTATTCCAGATAACAACCACACACGTGTGAATTTTTCTATTCAATCTGACTTGACAAATCATGTCACATTCTTCACAGTTGCTTCTTATTTCTTCTCTCCTCCTGCAAAAGATTGCCTGTGTTTTGACCTCTTAAATCAGAGATTTTTTGACTGGTAGCCATTGATGGAGCCTGCAATGCTTCCTTACACTAAAAATCATACTGTTCATTCTCAAATCTGTACATCTTCCATTACTAACACTGTAAAATATTCAATTTTACAGTCTTGCTATATGTTTAGCATCAGAAATGACGTAACACGCAGTGGGTTACGGCTTTCAGACTTTTTGACGAACAATAAAAGAAAAATCCTGCTTATGATTTTGACACTGTGTGCAGTCAATCAACAATACGAATTCTGGGTCTGGTCTTACATTACCTCATTTTTGTAATGGAGACATTAAATGTCTGAAGTTATTCTGATGATGAATTATAAAGTATGTCCTCAAATGTTGATGGAAAAATGATATACAGTGTCAAATTTATAAGCTCAAATTAGGAAACGTCTAAACAACAAACTTAAACACATATCTTATCAAGGGGACATTTAGTTTCTTTTTCAAACTCTTCTTATATATTATACGGTTTAGTTGGGTGCATAGCTACGGGTCTCAAAATAGCCTCTTTCTAATAATGGATCAGAGATTGTAACTCTAAATGATATTAAACAAAATCGTGCACAGTTGAATCTAGAAACTACTTGTGCCTTATCATCTCGGTATCGATTTGAGTTATTCTGATGATGAATTATAAAAGTATGTTTTGAAATGTTGATGGAAAAATGATGTACACTGTCAAATTCATAAGTTCAAATTAGGAAACGTCTAAACAACAAACAAAAACACATATCTTACCAAGGGAGACACTTAGTTTCTTTTTCAAACTCTTCTTATATATTATACGGTTTAGTTGGCTGCATAGCCAAGGGTCTCAAATTAGCCTCTTTCTAAGAATGGATCAAAGATTGTAACTCTAAATGTTTATATTTATCAAAATCGTACACAGTTGAATCTAGAAACTACTTGTGCCTTATCATCTCGGTATTGATCTGAGTTACCAATCAGTTGTTCTTCATATTCCAGAAAGATGGATCTTGACTTGTGAATATTATATACATCTGAAACACGACTTTTTGGGTATTATATGTCAAACATTTCTTTTTTCATTTGTTAATGACGTTTGATGGTTTCTAAAGAGTTCATTGGACCAAGTTTTGTTATGTGTAAAAGTCATATACTCTTTAAGGGATGAAGTTTGGATGGTATCTTTGGTGAATTTCTTCGAATGGATACCCCTTAGAGCTTGAGTTTAAGCCAAAATAAGTGATAAGTTGTGTACTCAACATCATAGTTGTAAAAATGACACTATTAAGATGTTTCAAATATTTCAATAATTTTTTTCTTAAAAACACCAAGAGAGTGTGCTCGATATCATAGTTGCGAAAAGTGACACTATAGGATGTTTCATATCTTTCAATATTTCAAAAAAAAACAAAAAACAAGAGAGACTAAAGAAAGCATTTTTTTTATCAACATTTCTCCTTTCATAGATACATGCTTAAAAAAAAAATTGTATTTTGCATTAAAAGTAACAAATGTGAACCTAAGGCCATCAAATTCAACCCCATCTGTATATCATGAGAATTTGATATGTACGACAACATTGCTTTTCGTCTAATTATAAATAGAAATCCTCAACTCAACACTATTCATTCTTCTCCAACACTTTGCCCATATTAAAAATAACCTTACAAAAGCAACGTTAGACTAAAGCTAGATCATTACATGCATGAGAAGATGAGGAAATCATCATATTTAAATAATTACAAAAACCTCAGTATGGTGAATTGGTGGTAAATTTGGGTCTGTCCATCGTTTTTCCTAGCTCTTTGATAAGGTGTCATGACTAGATGAAGTGGAATCATATTAAATCAGATTAATACACAATGGCTAGAGATGGATGAGGTCTCTTGGCAAAATGCCCTAGTCATTGGAAGGATGATGAGGGATCAAAAGAAGGTGGTTTGGTATGCTCCCTTGAGAGGACAAGTGGGTTCATATGACATGAAAGTGCTCTAATATTAATGGGACGTCTAGAGGATTAAGGATAAAAGGATAGAGGAGAAGATGGATGGAGAAGAAGGGTAGACTATGATAATCATATTGCAATAATGTAAGCAACCTACATTTTATATAATTTTGTTTGAAAAATTATGCACATAGGTATAAGGGACCGTTGTGACAATGTACAAGTACATGATTAAAAAGTCAAATACAAACATATGTCATATGACATCATGATATGAAAGATCATGATAGATGTAAAAAATGGTAATGTACACAAAAGCAACAAACAAGCATGTACAAAAGGCCCAGATAAATTAGGATTATTTCATTAGTCAAGCTAAAAATTGATCAATTGATTAGTGGATTGATGATGATAAGGATAATAATGTTGATAATAAAGACAGTGCATATCCGAAGATTGTGTTGTTCACAATAAGAATAAAATGAGCATTGGGAATAGCATATCCCTATGAGCTTATAATTTAATTTAAGTGGATCAATGGATTATTTATTGATTTGGGATTAAAACTGAAGGATACTTTTGGATGATGGACTAGATTGCATAATTGGATTGATGGAGGTTTTTGGAGATGTTTGGTTTGTGGGGATAGCGGGAGGATAAATAGAATGGATGAGATGGGATTACATATAAGGTTAGGGAAAAAGCAATATAGTAGATATGATGGTTAAGATAGTGGTATTTATGCGAACCAATGACAAGGGAGAACCAAGGCTTGAGATATGAATGAAAGGATAAAGGGATTGGTTAGATACCTGATATAGGGGCATTGGATGGATGGATGGATGTTGATAAAAAATAGAAATAAATTTGTCTAGATGATAAGACGATGGAGGATTGGAGGATGTAGCTCTAGAATAAGTATTTTATAAAAGAATACGATGTTGGCTCACTACAAGTAGTGTGATTAATGATTGGTGGATGTAAAAGATGTATGAGATGAGAGGATGATTCACAAGGGAGGTGGATGGTTGAAGAAACAAGATTTGTATTATGTACACATACATATGTATATTTTAGCCCTGTCCTTATGAAGATTGAAGGTGGAAAGGGGATATGAAATTAGATAGGATGTAAGGAATATATGGGATATAGAGTATTGGGTACATGTGGATAAGATGTTTGTAGGTATTAGAGAGTGAATGAAGTTTTCCTCTAAGTGTAGAGTGTAAAGGGATTAGTGATTAAAAATGATTCCTTTCTGGTAGGTTTTAATCATAGTACTTTCCTAAGGTGCCACAAGAAGATGTGTTTACCATTAAACTTTTTATTTGTTTTTTTTCTTTGTGGAATGGTATTGATGGAGGAGAACAAGGAGAAGGATGTGATAGAGGATAGTTGAATAGGGAAAATGGTGGATGGATAATAGTGAGATGAAGGAAATGCTCCATCTTCTAGATCCATGAATGGTATACCTTAAATAATTTATACAATGGACCATGACAATTTGACGTATGCTCATAGCCATTGGTAGAATGATAAAAAAGAGGATGAAATATATAGGGATATGGAAAGGAATAAGAATCTATAAATAAATATTGGATGAAAATATTGGGATGATGAATAGAAGTTGGGTTGTGGATGGGTTTCTGAGCTTGACTTTTAGATAAGTGGATTGAAATGATATTAGAACCAACATTGGAACACAAGTCTTGATGCATGATGGAGTTTGGAGGGAAAATGTATCTTGAATTTTAAGAGTGACATGGAGGACTGGAGGTGGATTTTCCGACATAGTGTCCCAAAATGCATTAAGGAATTGGGATAATTTGTTTTGGGGCATAGGGGTCAAAATTAGATGTGGAGGATGGGAGATTCTTAGGTGAAGTATTGAAGGACTTAGGAGTGGAGGAATATTTTTTATTAGCAAGTTTGGATGCCAATTTGGATTGTGCTTGAGGTTGTGTTGCTTCTTTTATTTTATTGGGAATCCACATGTTTTTTATTTTCAATAATTTTTTCTTTATCCAGGTCTTTGTGACATTTTGGATTTAGATTTTTCTTTTAATTATTTTTTCCATTTCTTTAGCATGTCATTTTGATGGTACATGGTGATCCTTGGATATGTGTGGATTTTTTATTTTATCTATTTTGATATTTAGAATCCAAATTGCTTCTAAGAGAAATTGTATGGTTGCAAAAAGATGATTTATTTAAATATATGTTATGGATAGGGTGATGAAGGGAGTATGTTAAAAGGAATCCAATGATATATGTGTTTTTTATGGAGATTGGGAATTCAAGATATTGGAGTTTTACACTTAGGATTTTCTAAGATAAATGTGATGGAGATGAATGGTTGAGGGGTGTAAGGGAAAAAGATGGATGCAAAGGGTGAAGGATTTGGTTTTAAGTCATACAGGTCCAAAATGGATTTGGAAGAGGAAGGAATGGGATTTGGAACATAAGGGCCTAAAATAGTTTTTGAAGATGATCAATAAATATATATTTGTATTTAGATGGATGGATTTAGGGTTTGTGAGGAATATCAAGGTCTTTAGCATGAGTTAAATATACCAAATTAGTATTTTCATTGCTATAAATTGGTTCTAAGATGACTTTCTCATGAAGGTATGTCCTTCGCCTTGATATTGAATATTTTAGAAAATTCTCTTAAAAATGAAATACTTTTTTGTTTTGAAAGAAACATATGAGACCTTTTTGTTGGGGTTTGAGGTGTAATAGATTATGGGTTCTTAGAGGAAACTAGATCAAATAAATATGTGTTAGGATACATGGCATTAACTTTGCATTCCTGATTTATTGTTTATTATTTATAATAAACTATAATTATATCTCATAGAGGTCAACACTTGTTGATGACTTTTACAAAGCTATTTGAGGGAATAATCCTTCTAGGAATCCATTTTTTTGTCTTTTTAGGTAGGGACCATCTATATGCACATGTGGATGCATGTAATTGCATATAAATACATCTTGGAGAACCTTATATTGCATGTTGTTTCATATTTGGAAAGTGAGATTTTTAAAGTTGTCGAAGAGTAATGGAGAACTTGAGATTGACTAATTATGATTGATTGTGAGTTATGCACCCATGTGAAGGCACCTATACTTTATTCACTTTTTGTTTGGCTATCTTTTCATCTACATGGTCTTCCATAAGTTGATCAAAGATGTTGCCTTTCCCATTTTGTTTATCAAGTCAAGTTCGATGATAATTTTTCTGATTCTTCCCCACTCTTCTTGAGGATGAAAATAATATCAAATATACTATCCTTTTACTTGATATATTGTTGCAGTCTTTTAGCTTGAGTATTGAATGAAAATGGCTCAATGTTAAAGATAGTTTTTTCTTTCCAAAATTGGGGCTAGTTGAATTCTTTAGGGTGGAAATGGACTGATCATTGGGAAATATTCAAATTATTGGAGTTTCTCTTTATTTTTTAAGCTTTTTTTTCTATCATATCAATATATATCATTTCAAGAATTTGAAAATAAAAGTAATATATTGTATCACTAAGCCTTACATTTTTGCTATACAATTCTTAGCATGATCTAAAATTTTAGTCACTATCCTTATTTATTATCCTTCTTGTTGGGTCTCTTCTAAATTTTCCTATTTAAACTCTAAGAAGCTTCTCTAGGATGTTTATAGTATTTTATAGATGATAATACCTTTCCTCATTATATTACTTGAGAGTTTTGTTGTCTCCCTCATTATGCTACTGGCTTGGGCCTTCTTTGAATATGTTAGTAAGTCATTCCTCTCCGTGATGGATGGATTACAAGAGATCTAGAAGGGAATGGTGGATGAAAAATTCTAAATTATCATTAGGCATAATATGTATTCAAGAACTTTGAATGGATGACTAACTTAGAAAGGTCCTGGTCTTTACACTATTTTCATTATAGGAACTTATCCAAACTCAAGGAAGTTATAATTAAGATGATTTGGAAGGATTCAAAATCTATTAAGAATCATCTTCTTTTGGCTAATAATGAATTTGGTAATGTCCTTTATAGTCAAGGTCATCCTATTACAAAAGCCTTTGGGTTCATAATTTGAAATTACCTAATTGGAGAATCAAAACTCTACATAACCTCAGTTTTGCGGCCACCAGGAATTATCCTTCTTGACTTGAATCCAAGTTAAAATTCTTGGCATCTAACAAAGATCAAGAGGCATTTATAATACTTATTGATTTTATTTCTCCCCACAAGATTCATAAAATTAGGGTCGGGCCCTTCAAGTCTTGGTGAAAAGGTTGGTAATATGATCTTGAAACACCAATTCATCATTAAAGAGCTCACACTGGATATTTGTTGATCACACCCATCTTCTAATTGTAGACCAACAAAACTATCATTTCTACCTCTAATATTTGATTGACACTTGACCTGTTAATAGTTTTAGATTATATGGGTCGTCATTCTTGAGCCTTTATTGAATCACTTCATATGGTGTATTATTACTAAGGTCTTTGGATTTCTCGCCAATTGAATCACTCGAGAGTTCTCAACCCTCACTCACCTTTTTTTGGGATAAGTGGAGTATGAACAGAATCATTTTTGGTTCTATTATAGAGATCAAGAAGCTAACAATTGGACACATGATTTATTAAATATTTTTTGGAAATCCTTTCACATAGCATATGATGTTGCTAGGTAGTTGACCCTACCTCCCATTCATTTTTTTAAGTATTGGCATGCTTTCTCAATGGAAATTCTCTCCAATATCTAAAAATATAAAGAATTAATTTCTATTTTGAACTTATTTGATTGATGATCACTTTATTTATACACAAAATCTATGATTTTCTCTAATGTTCTTATGTAGATTTAAGTACAAGCTCACAAAATTGCACCAGAAGTTCACACATGCAAGAGCTTCTTAAACAAAAGGGTAATACTCGCTATATGATGCCACATTCATAACTTTTTCCCCATCTTTAGTGCTCGAGAATCATCATGGCAACCTACCTGGGAAAATTGTGAATCCAATCTCAAGGCTTTCAACTACAAGGTTCTAAGGATCATTTTGTCCATGGATGTTCTCATCCCTCTTGGCCGCCTTCTACCTTTTTTATAGGTATGGTGCTCTTAGTTGGCCATATTCTAGTAGGTTCCCTCACTTGTAGTTGATTTCCCCTATTTTTGCTTAACAACCTACAAAAGATGATGAGGAGTAGGGCACTCTTACTAGTTGGAAGCATATTAATGATAGTACTTTTTTTTGTTGGTATATGTTGTAAAATTTATGAGTGTGATCCCCTTTTTATTAGTATTACTCTTTTTGCTTAGTAGTTTTATCCATGTTTATTGTGGATCAAATTCTTCACTCTATTTTCATCTATTATTTAGATTTGATCTTGCTTAACATTGAAAATGTGTCTTTCCACCACCCACTATTTTTTAATAGTATATTTATAAGGACGCGGCTAAGCTCCCTACAAAATGCACCATTGACGAAATTTCAAAAACTAGAAAACCTAACAGATTTTTGCGAAATTTTCAACATTTGTTCTTCATGATCTGCATATTTTGTAGTCGAAAACCACAAAAAAATCACTGTGTTTTCGCAAATTTGAAAAAAAAAAAACAAGTTTGACCATTTTTTATCTTTAATGTGTTTTGTCTGGAGCTTAGCCCGTTCGTATTTATAATAGAAAAAGAATATGTAAAGTCTCCAAATTAAGTGATCTTTCTAATATAACTCTTAGGTTAATCTACATTTGAAAGTGAAGTGTTTTAATATTAAATGAGGAAGAATATGTAAACTCTCCAAATTAAGTGATCTTTCTAGTATAACTCTTAGGTTAATCTACATTTGAAAGTGAAGTGTTTTAATATGTTTTATTCTATTGTTTCAATAGAGGTTTAAGTAATAAAAAACAATAGAGATGAGTTTGGTGAGAGGAACAAACCGTGCGGAATCGGTCTACAATAGTATTCTGAGTTCTGTTATTAATGTCTTGTCCATTTCAACTTGTCTATTATTCCTGCCCACGACTGTTCTCGGTTCCATCGAATGTGAAGGCCATGTATGTATCATATGGAAAATCGGAAGGTGTGTCGTGAAAGGATAAATAACTTTTAAAAAGGCGGGCCCATCTTTAAAAGTCGTCCAATTTGTACTTCACTGCTCTCGTAAATTGTTACCAACTAACTCCACGCTCGCCCACATTATTTGACCACACCCAACAATCCATGCACTCAAATAATCCTTTTCTTTTTCAACTTTGTCATGCCTTTGTACTATGTGATTATAACAATTCTCCAAGTGGGGCATGTGGATAGTTGTTTTCCATAACATTTTTTTAATAAATTAATCTCTTTTTATGGATAAGGATGTTTTTATAGAATAATTATTCACTCCGTGTTCATTCTATTTTTCAATTTTTTTAAAAAAAAAATATATAGCTAAAAGTCTATTAACATATTTCATATGGATTAGTAATTGTTTTTGATAATAACATCAGTCAAAACAAGGGGGCTGACTCAGAAAGAACACAGGATGCAGAGCCTTAAGGGGACGACTTACAACACAGTAATAACACATAGTCAACCTATCCCTTCCTTTAATACCAAAAACAACATCCAATCAAAATGAGTAATTAGCCTACTCCCCAACAAAACAACAAAAGAAATAATTGTTTATTAGTGTTTCTAGTAACTAAATATGGATGAATAAATGCTTATTTGTATTTCTAGAAGTTAAAAGTTTAATATTTGATTGGAAGAGTCGTACAATTTTATTGGAACCTAGAGTGCATGATTACTAAGGCACTTGTGCTTAAGTATTGGTAAAGATATTTATTAGAGGAAAATGTATTGGTTCTTAGTAGAATGTGCATTGGATCAGTCATGCAAATTTTTGAAGTAGATGTAGTGCATGGTTATTAAGACACCTTTAAGTAGGTATCTAACAACACTTTGAAATGATCATTTTTTAACCCTTGTGTTCATAATAAATCCTACAATGTTCGTTTTTACTACCCAGAATCAAAACAATAGCTATAAGAAATTAAGTTGAATACAAACACAATAAAGAAAAGGTCAAAATTTGATGTATCGTTTAAGAGATAAGGATGTGCCATGTTAGGTATAATTGTTATCGGTGCTCTTCCTGTATGTTGGCATTTTTTATTTTTTTAGACTGGTATTATTGTTAGTTAGTTGTTAGTACTAGTTAAATTATAGATAATTGATTTGAATTTTCTCTACAATAAATGAAATCTTAAAAATTAAGCTTCTATCAACGAATGTGTGCTGGCTTTTGGTTTGCAATTGTGTATATATTTTTTGATTGACATTTTGGAATGTATTAAGTGATCCATCATTAGGAGGAAGAATCTTAATATATACACAATTGCAAACTAAAAACTTGCACACATTCGAGACGGATTGTGGAAGACTCGTACCAACTTTCTATCAAAGATTAAATCAAATCTTATAGGAAAATATGATTTTTATGTATATTGAATTATATTTGGAAAAGTACAAAATAAGCCTTGCACAAAAACAATTAAGATTGTCATTATAAGGGTGAATATTGTACTTTATTTTTTCATTTTATACTCAATTTGAAGTAATCACTTCACCAACGAAGATAAAACTCTTATATAGAAATGACACAAACACTTTTAATTTCAAATTTAATGTTAAAAGTATTACATCTTAATTGTGATTAGAGAGTAAATAATTAGGTAGACAATGTTATTTATTAGGTCATCATTGCAATAGTTTGCAAATATTAGTAAATGAATATTTAAATAGTTAGGTGTTA
>MU226880.1:4056958-4078451 GCA_018584345.1 Thuja plicata | reverse complement strand
TTTTTTTAGACTGGTATTATTGTTAGTTAGTTGTTAGTACTAGTTAAATTATAGATAATTGATTTGAATTTTCTCTACAATAAATGAAATCTTAAAAATTAAGCTTCTATCAACGAATGTGTGCTGGCTTTTGGTTTGCAATTGTGTATATATTTTTTGATTGACATTTTGGAATGTATTAAGTGATCCATCATTAGGAGGAAGAATCTTAATATATACACAATTGCAAACTAAAAACTTGCACACATTCGAGACGGATTGTGGAAGACTCGTACCAACTTTCTATCAAAGATTAAATCAAATCTTATAGGAAAATATGATTTTTATGTATATTGAATTATATTTGGAAAAGTACAAAATAAGCCTTGCACAAAAACAATTAAGATTGTCATTATAAGGGTGAATATTGTACTTTATTTTTTCATTTTATACTCAATTTGAAGTAATCACTTCACCAACGAAGATAAAACTCTTATATAGAAATGACACAAACACTTTTAATTTCAAATTTAATGTTAAAAGTATTACATCTTAATTGTGATTAGAGAGTAAATAATTAGGTAGACAATGTTATTTATTAGGTCATCATTGCAATAGTTTGCAAATATTAGTAAATGAATATTTAAATAGTTAGGTGTTAGGTCAATAACATAATTAAATAGTTGTGAGCTTGTAAGTGATTGTATTTGTTTAGGAAGTTGTTGCTTGGTACTTAATTTCTTATAGGAGTATGAATGATTTTATAAAGCTATTTTTCTACTTCACTCTTTATTATATTAAATTGGTAAAATTATCTCCCATGTATTTATAAATTTAATATAATAAAAAAATTAGAAGAGAGATTTTACCTACAATTATATTTAGGAGTGAAAAATTATTTTATGTAAGTCAATCTAAAAGCATACTATTTTTCTTAGTTTTGAATATAATATGAACATTCAAATTGAAGACCTTTTCACATAGAAAGAAATATATTTGAGTTTAAGATCTTAGCGATAATGTGAAAAGTTTACTTGTATAGTTTGAAAAGTTATTGGGAATACATAACAAGTTGTTTTTATTTTTATTTTTGAAGTGTGTACAAAAAATCTTAAAATAATAGGTAATTGAATAAGGTCAATGGAGAAATAAGACTTATATATCCCAAAAAACTATTACCAATATTTCTAGAAAACAATAGAAAGTTCAAGATTCATTTTTTGGGTATATTGTCTTCATAATCTTGATTTTAATGGGTCAATGAGTTTGACTCAAAAAACTACACAGTTGAATCCTGATAACAATATCACTATATTGTTTTCATTAAGAAATTGTTTTTAGAAGGTGGTCAATAGTTATTTTCTACAATTTTTTAGTAATGTGTGAGTTGGTTTGAAAAAAATATTAGAATATTTGTATAAATATATGAATTGAAGGCATATAATTTAAGTCTCTTAAAGTTTTCAAAATTTTATAAATATCACATAAGCTTTATTAAAAACTAATCAAATTTGGAAAAATTCAAGTAGTATATGGTAGGTGAAAAATGTGTTATTAGAATAGATCATAACAATTTGAAATGCTCTGCAACTCTCCTCCTTTTCCCACCCAAATTTTTTTGAATTTCTTCATTTTATCTACAACACATGGCTAAGGCCTCTGAGGAGGACCTTGACCTCCTCAATCCCAACCCTTCTCCTTCATTAGAGGCACCTATCTATCCAAATTTGGCTATTGTACTTGGTTCTTAGAGTGTTGGACGTTTGAGACTATCATTGGGACAATTGCGACTCTCACCTCTATTGGAGAGCCTAACGCGGTCCAAGAAGTTCCCATCTCAATTAAGAGCGACATTGTAGCGGCTAACATTGGTGATGCACAGGGGGAGGTGCCAACTTCATCAGTCCCCTAGGATGGAAACCCCAATTCAGGGTTGGGGAATCCTAGCTCTATAGTCCAAAATGGTGCTTGGAAGAATGCATTAGTCGAATAACCTAACAATGTTTAGGAGTTCATACAACCTCAAGTCTCACTAGTGGAGGAAGAACCAAAAATTAACTTGCCAGATATGATCATGGAAAAAATTATTTCCTCCCTTCATCTGTCTTTGGTCGGGAGGTTTCTGGCCTTTCATCCAACAATTGACATGGTTAGAAGGTGGGCGAAATCACAGTGAAACCTTAAGGGAAGTTTTAGTATTTTTGACATGCCTGGTGGGTTGTTCCTATTTAATTTCACTATTGAGGAAGACCTCATATTCGTCATCTTAGGCTCATGGTTTTATGGTAAGCTCTCCTTGGCGATTTCCAAGTGGAAACCTAGATTTGACCCTAATGTGGAGCTCAACCGTTTGGCTCCAATTTGGGTTTGTCTTCCTAGTCTCCCTATAGAGTTCTAGGACAAGGAATGCTTTATATGGATTGGAAACTTGATTGGACACTATGTCATGAATGAAACTATTACCCTTGCCAAATCCAGGTTAGTCTATGCTCGTTTATGTATAAATGTGGCAGTTAATAAGTCCCTTCCTAAATGTATTTATCTTAAATCAAATTGGGGCAAGTGGACTCAATCTATTGTGTATGAGAATGCCTCCTTATATTGTCATCATTGTACTAAGCATAGCCATGTCATTTCAGACTGCAATATTCCCCCTCCTAAGGAACCTAAGAAGAAAGAAAAAGCTTCTTCACCTTCCAAGGGCTAGGAAATTGGTCATCTGGAGGAGAAGGATTCCTCATCTCGAATGGAGCACCATGTTGATCCTATAAGCCAAAATGACTTGGGCCATGAGGATTACCCTGTTCTGGATGGAATCTTGAACCTTATGAAAACCCCTAACTCTAAAGCCCATAAGACCCTTCAGGAGAAACTTATGACCCCCTGTAGGGCTCCCCTTGAGGATGGTGAAATATCCTAGGACAAAGAATGCACTACCCCAGGACAGGGGACTAGTCGGGAAACTAAGGTTAATCACGGGTCACTTTGACCCTCCAACAGGGTAAGAAACTTGAAGATTGTAAACCAAATTCCAGTATTCTACCTTATGGCTCAAACTCCAAACTACCTCTTGCAGATAGGAGTCAAAATTTGAGGGATACTAGAACTATCACTTCTGTTAAGAATCTTCAATATGCCTCTACTTTCATAGCCACCTGATCTATAGATGATCTTGCTGCAGAAGTCAATAAAACTATTATTTTCTCTCCAAATTGCAAATTTGTGCCTATTTCTCCTAGTGCGACTGAGAAGGAGTGGCAAGTCCCAAAGATGAAGACCAGAGGAGGAAGGAATGTTGATGTGGGGAGTGATAGTAAACTAGGAAAGCCGTCAAAATGGGTTCTCAGACATAAAGTGATTGCTAGAGAGATTGCCAATGGTCAAAAATTGAGTCCAGATGCTTCTCACCGAGGTAAAAAATGAAGTTCCTTTCATGGAACTTGAGGGGCCTAAATAGCCCCCAAAAATAGTTTTCCTTAAAGCAGTATATCAAAGACCTTAAGGTGGATGTTTTTCTTATTTAGGAGGTTAAAACGACTTTCCTGAATTTTGCTAATCTAGAGGATAGATTATGGTTGGGGGCATCATTCTCTTACATGGAAGAAAATTGTTCTTCTGGTGGTGTTGCTACGCCATGGAATCCAATTAAGTTAGATGAGGAAGCCTTTTCTCTTTCTCACAATTTTCTTTTTGTCTCTTTTCAACTTGGTAATATCTCTTGGCACATGTTTAATGTTTATGCCCCAATACTAGAGCAGGTAGAGCCCAAGTATGGGGAGAAATTTCCTCACTTATTTATTAGAATGCAAATGCTTTTTATATGGTGGCAAGAGATTTTAATTCCCCTCTATATCCTTCTAAAAGGATGGGAGGTCTTTTAGACTACAGTGATAACATGAGTGATCTTTCAAAATTTATTTGCAAAAATGATCTCTTTGATCTTGACCTTTAGGGCAACCCATTCACTTGGACCAATAACGGGAAAGGTTTGCACTTGATACAAGTTAGGTTGGATAGGTTCCTTGTGTCTTCCAAATGGGATCTTGGTTGTAACACTTCCTCATCCACCCTCCCAAGAATGGTTTCAGATCACTCCCCTATTCTCCTAAATTGGTCTGATTAATCTTTTTCTAGCCCCCTTCCCGATGCAGAGGTTGGGTTGGTAATGATTAAACATAGTTGCTAATGGATGGATTACCATTAGGCCTCAAACACTCAAATGTCAACAAATGAGCTAATAAACCTCCCAATTCCTAAGGATGATGGTTTTTGTGTTCTTATGCTATTTATAACAAGGATTGATCAGTCATATGGTTTGCAAACCTACTGGTGCAGGAGCACCTTAAGGTCTCATGGAAGATCTTTGCAAATTTTGGCTTGTAGTTGGTTTTAGCCAACCACCAAGGTAATAAGGACTAAGGATAAAGTCCCAAGTTTTATTTGGTGTGTGTTTAGGGGTAGGAGTGTTTGGAGTCATATGTTTTGTGTGTTCAACTAGGTTCTAGTGTTTAAATCCTAGAAAAAGTCAACATGGGTCAAAGTTTGACCAAGACTCCAAAATGGAGTGGCATTTATAATTTTGATGTTTTTAATTGTTTTGGGATCCATAGGATTGGTTCTGAATCAAATTATGCAAAGTAGGATAGTGGATTGTCAAATGAGCAAAAAGTTGTAAAAGTTGCTCATGACAACTTTGCAACTTTGCAAAGTTGTCATGACAACATTTCCTAAAAACTAGGAAAGGGATTTAATGGTGTTCTAATCCTGACCTAGGGGTCTGAAGATGTGGGAATATAATATATAATCCCACACAAACCCTAATCTAAGGGTTGGAAGTGTTAGTGTACGGACTATGTTTTGGAAATAAAAGATTTGGACTATATTTTTGTAACAAAGCCTTCATCCATACCTTTAATGGATTGAATGGATTGATTTAATGCATTGATCCTTTGATAACTTTTATGTAATTACTCTGTTTGGTTTTATTTTGGTAGTTCAACACTTTCGTTGAATGGTTTTTAAATTCTTTTAGTTTCACTGGTTCACTGGTTTGTTCAGAGCCAGTCATGTAAAAATGAGTCCCACTTGAGTTCTCATTGTTGAACTTCAATGGACACTTGGAATAAAGTAGGGGACTATTTAATTAGTTTGAATATGTCTTGTAGAGTTTATGTGTGCAAGGGAGCTAATTTTTCCATCAAGCCCTAGGCGAGTACATAGGTATTCTGGCTAGGAGCTTGTATAGTGCAGAGGCAATGAAGCTTGCTAGATGGATTGGTTTGAGCCAATAAATGGTGGAGTGGTGTAGGGGCATGTGTCATTGATATGTGTATGCAAGGAGAAGATCAGAGGAGGCCATTAGAGAAACTAGTGAAAGCAAAGAAACTTGACTGGACTACATGCCCTAGAAACCCTTGAAAATAGGGGTTTGGTGGAAATCCTGTGTACGGATGACTTGAAGACATAAAGCCTAAAAAATCCTTGAGCCTAGGGTGGTATTCTAAAGAATCCTTAGTTATTTTAGGGGGTTCCTAAGGATAATTTGGAGGAAATCAAAGATTTTAGTTTCTAGGAGGCCTAATTGGGCTAAAAAGGCTACAAGGCCTAAAATCAAGAAAACTTGGAACTTGATGGAAAACCATTAGAAGAATCCATCAAAGTGGACCAAAATTAGTTGAAAGATACCTAGGAATAGATTGGGAGCAAATTGGCTAAATTGAGCCTATGGGTGCATAGTTGGATTGAGAAGGACATGAAGAGAGTTTGAAGTTGGTGGAGAGCTCTAAGAGGAGTAGGGGACCATAGGAGTGTCCTTTGGTTAGGGTAGAGATAGATACCCTAGGAAGACCAAAGAGAAGGTCTTGAAAAGAGCAAGAAATCTCTTAGAAGTTGGAGCTCCCCATCAAAGTGGCATCAGAGCCATTGAAAGGCTTGGGAAGTGGATAATGTATGACAAAAAGAAGTGAATCCATTGGAGAAAGCACCATGGTAACCAATACAGAATTGGAAAGGGACTTTTCAGAGCAACAAGTCAAGAATAGAATTCTAGAAGAAGCTATGGAGGAGATGAAGAAGAAGCTAGCAGAAGTTGCAGAGACTGCAAGCAAGATGAAAGAATAGATAGGAGAGGATAAAGACAAAGGAAAGAGTCAAGTTGAAGAGGAGGCAGAACCAGAACCAGACCCTCCATTACCTGAGGAACCTTTCCTCAAACCCATCAAGGCATTAAGTGGTAAGGCATTAGAAGGCATTCGAGTATTCTTTGGCAAATGGATGTATAATTGGTGATGGAGTGGATTGAGGGTATGGAAAATCACTTTGAGTGTGATGCAATCACATAGGCACAAAAGGTGAAGATAGCCAAGTCAAGGCTAAGAGGACAAGCATTCACTTGGTGGAAGTTCTTGTAGGAGGAAAGGGAAAGAGAAGAGAAGAAGCCAATAGCCAATTGGAAAGCTATGGTGGCTAAAGTGAAGGAGAAATACCTACCAGAGGACTATGATATCCAACTACACAAAAGGCGACATAATCTCAGACATAAAGATTTATGGGGCATTCTACACTGAAGAATTTCAAAAGCCATGCCTTAGGTCCAGAGTGCAAGAGGTAGAGAGAGCATTAAAGTTGCTAGGTATCTCAATGGCCTTAGGTGGAAAATTCAAGAAGAGTGAAACCTATTTAATCTAACTTCTATCCATGGGTGTTTTCAAATGGCCCTTAAGGTGGAAGAAAAAATCAGAAAGAAGCAAGATTCCAACTCTAGGGGTAGAGGAAGAGGTAGATATTCCAGAGGACGACATAGAGGTGGTTCTAGTGGTAGAGGCAATTAGGCCAGAGGCCAAGGAGACTCCAAGTTTGTTGAAAAAATTTATGAGTCAAATAATAGAGGAAGATATAACAGAGGAAAAGGTTTTCATAGTGGTGTAAGAGGTAGATCTGGTGGTTTTGGAAGAAGCTCACATTTTGCTTCAGTGAAGTGTTATAATTGTGGCCAAATGGGTCACCCTGCCTATAGGTGTCCGGATAAGCCAACACCTTCACAAGGTGAAAAGAAGATTGCATATGTGCAAGACAAAGACATGACCAAACAGTCTGAGATAAGTTTGGATTCATAAAAAGGAGAGAACCTCATGCTTATGAGGATTTTGATCAAAGAACCTACAAAGGATGAACACAAATAAAGGAGGGCTATTTTTAGAGTCAAATGTAAGATTCTTGGCAAAGTGTGTAGGGTCATAATATAATTAAGGTCTACTGATAATGTGATCTTAGAGGAAGCAGTGCAGAAGTTAAAATTGACTAAGATACCTCATGTTTGTCCTTACAAAGTAACTTGGTTGAATAAGGGGAAAAATATATTGGTCAATGAACAAGTGTGGGTTGATTTCACTATAGGTAAGTATCAAGACAAGATACTTTGTGATGTGTTACCAATGGATGCATGCCATCTGTTTCTAGCGAGACCATGGAAATATGACAGGGAGGTAGTCCACCATGGAAAGGAGAGTAAGTACTCATTCAAGAAGAATGGAGTAACTTATAAGATATAGTCTTTGGTAGAGGAAGATATAGTGGAGAAGATGGACTACAATACTCTTCTAATGATTGGGAAAGAATTCCTAAAAGACATGAAGGAGGAAGAAGGAATTGGTTATGCAATCTTGGTGAAACCAAAGGAGGGGGAGAAACCCAAACAAGCACCTATGCCTCGAGAAGTCAGACAATTGTTAGATCAGTTCCAAGACATCATATGTGAAGGGACACCAGATACACTACCTCCAAAAAGAGAAATCATTCATTAGATTGACTTTGTCTAGGGGCATCATTGCCAAAAAAAGTTGCCTATAAGATGACACCAGAGCAGAACAAAGACATTGCAAGGCAAGTGCAAGAGATTTTAGACCAGGGTATGATAAGAAAGAGCATCAGTCCATGTGTTTTTCTAGTGGTATTAGCTCCTAAGAAGGGAGGTAAGTGGAGAATGTGTACTGACTCTAGGTCAATAAATAGGATAACAATAAGGTAAAGATATCCTATTCCTAGAATAGAAGACTTAATGGATTGCTTAGGAGGTGCTAAATACTTCTCAAAGATTGATCTTAAAAGTGGATATTATCATATTAGGATGAAAGATGGGGATGAGTGGAAGTTAGATTTTAAAACCACAAAGGGATTATATGAGTGGTTAGTAAAGCCATTTGGGCTTAAAATGCACCTAGTACTTTTATGAGGGTCATGAACGAAGTCTTGAAGGATTACATAGGGGTATTTGTGGTAGTATACCTAGATGATATCCTCATACTTAGAAAAACAAAAGAAGAGCACATGCAACACCTAGAACTTGTGTCAAAAAGGATACAAGAAGAGAATCTCACCATAGATCTTGAAAAGAGTGACTTTATGAAACAAGAACTAGTCTATCTAGGATTTGTAGTATCCCAAGGTGACTTGAAGATAGATAAAGCAAAGTTAAAGCCATTTTGAGCTGGCCTACTCCTAACACAGGGACTGAAGTGAGAAGCTTCAATAGACTAGCCCAATTCTATAGGAAGTTTGTGAGAAGATTCAGTGAAATCTATGCACCTGTCCTAGATACCATAAAGGGTGGAGTCAAGACAAAGTTCATATGGACCAAGGAAGCTAATGAAGGGTTTGAAAGATTGAAGAAGGAAGTAGCTACTCAACCAATTCTGGTGTTACCAAGTTTTGACAAACTATTTATTGTGAAATATGATGCTAGCAACATAGCAGTGGGTGTAGTCCTAAGTCAGGAAGGAAGACCAATAGCCTTCTTTAGTGAAAGGTTAAATCAAGAAAAATATAGGTATTCATCCTATGATCTAGAGCTTTATGCATTGGTGCAAGCTCTTAATAAATGGAGGCACTATTTGTTGCCAAAATAATTTGTTGTATAAAATGACAACCAGGCCTTAAGCTACATAAATACACAAGAGAAGCTTAGTTTGAGGCATATAAAGTGGATGGAGTTTCTGCAATCATACACTTTTACAATCAAGTACAAGAAGGGGGTAAACAACAAAGTTGCAGATGCACTTAGTAGGAGGTTTCTTACTATTCAAGTAATACAGTTGTAGAGCACAGGGGTTGAAGGATTCAAGGATCTTTATGAAGGAGATGCAGATTTCTCAAAGATCTATAAGGTATGTAATGATTTTTAAAATCATTTTCATAGTGTATATGTAGACTATACTTTACATAATGGTTTATTATTTAAAGGGAAAAAAATATGTGTTCCAAAGGGTTCCATGAGGGAGAACCTCATCCAAGAGAAGCACAATGGTAGCTTAAGTGGACACTTTGGGTTAAACAAGACCCTAAACCTAGTGGAGAGATTCTATTGGTGGCCAAAAATGTAGAAGGAGGTAAGGAGGTATGTGGAGCAATGTGGAGTATGTCAGAAGGCAAAGGGGACATCATCAAATGCTGGTATTTATCAACCATTGCCCATCCCAAATAGACTATGGGAGTGCATAAGTATGGATTTCATAGTAGGGCTACCTAGGACACCAACTAGTTTGGATAGTGTGTTTGTGGTAGTGGAAAAATTTAGTAAGACGAGTCACTTCATCCCATGGAAAACAACACATGATGCCACTCACATTTCCCACCTTTTCTTCAAGGAGATAGCAAGGATACATGGTTTGCCAATGAGCATAGTTGCAGACAGAGATGTGAAGTTTATGGGACACTTTTGGAAGACCCTCTGGAAAAGACTAGGTACTAATTTGGCTCATAGTTCTGCATATTATCCTTAAATGGATGGTCAGACAGAGGTAATCAATGGGCTTCTTGGTAATTTATTGAGATGTCTAACTAAGGATTACAGACAAGGATGGGAACAAGTCATCCCACAAACAGAGTTTGCCTATAATGATAGTGCAAACAAGACTACTGGTAAGAGTCCATTTGAGGTTGTGTATGGAGTACATCCAAGTGGTGTTTTTAAGCTTAGAGATCTAAAAGGCTATGAAGGGATTAGTGGTCATGTAGATGAATTTTCTCAATCAATGAGAGAGTTCCATGAGCAAGTGAAGAAGACTCTAATGGAGGCAAATCAAAATCTTAAAGCTAAGAAGGATGAAGGGAGAATAGACTTATAGTTTGAGGTAGGAGACATGTAATGGTATACTTGAACAAGGCTAGGGTAAAGAAGGGAATACCAAGAAAACTACAGATGAAAAGGATTGGACCATGCAAGGTGTTAGCTAAGTATGGCTCTAATGCCTACAAAGTGGATCTACCCAAGGATATGTCTATTTCTCCTATTTTCAATGTGAAGGATCTAATCAAATACTGAGGACCAGATGTGAAGGAGCAGGAGTACAATATAGACATAGCAAAGGATGTGGAAGAACTCAGAGTACCTGTCCAAGCTAAGCCACAAGTTGAAAAGATATTGGATTCAAGAGTGAAGAAGAAGACTAGGAGTAACACATACATGTAGCATCTAGTAAAAGGCCAGCAAAAACCTGAGTCAGAGGATACTTGGATAGAAGAGAGTGAATTTAAGAAAAATGGCATCAGTTTGGAGTTTGTCACACATCAAGTACCTTGAATTTCTTGTTGCAAGGGGAGAATGGTGCATGAGCACCTTAAGGTCTCATGGAAGATCTTTGATAATTTTGGCTTGTAGGTGGTTTTAGCCAACCACCAAGGTAACAAGGACTAAGGATCAAGTCCTAATTTTGATTTGGTGTGTGTTTAAGGGTAGGAGTGTTTAGATTCATGTGTTTTGTGTGTTCAACTAGGCTCTAGTGTATAAATCCTAGAAAAGTCAACATGGGTCAAATTTTGACCAAGACTCTAAAATGGAGTGGAATTTATAATTTTTATGTTTTTAAGTGTGTTGGGATCCAAGCGATTGATTCTAGATCAAATTATGCAAGGTAGGATAGTGGATTGTCAAATGAGCAAAAAGTTGTAAAAGTTGCTCATGACAACTTTGCAACTTTACAAAGTTGTCATGACAATATTTCCTAAAAACTAGGATTTAATGGTGTTCTAATCCTGAACTAGGGGTCCAAACATGTGGGAATAGACTATATAAGCCCAGAAAACCCTAATCTATGGTTTGGAAGTGTTAGTGTACGACCTGTGTTTTGGAAAGAAAAGATTTGGACTGTAATTTTGTAATAGAGCCTTCATCTAGACCTTTAATGGATTGAATGGATTGATTTAATGCATTGAGCCTTTGATACCTATTATTTAATTACTCTATGTGGTTTTAGTTGATTAGTTTGTAAATTCTTTTAGTTTCACTAGTTTGCTGGTTTGTTTAGAGCCAGTCATGTAAAAGTGAGTCCCACTTGAGTTCCCATGGTTGAACTTCAATGGCCACTTGGAATAAAGTAGGGGAATTTGTAAGTAGTGTAAATATGTCTTGTAGAGTTTGTTTGTGCAGGGGAGCTAATTTTTCCATAAATCCCTAGGCAAGTACAAAGGTATTCTAGCTAGGAGCTTGTACAGTGCAGAGGCAAGGAAGCTTGCTAGATGGATTGGTTTGAGACAATAAATGGTGTAGTATTATAGGGGCATGTGTCCTTGATATATTTATGCAAGGAGGCGATCAGAGGAGGCTATTAGAGAAACTATTGAAAGCAAAAAAACTTGACTGGACTGCATGCCCTAAAAACCCTTGAAAATAGGGGTTTGGTAGAAATCCTGTGTATGGATGACTTGAAGACCTAAAGCATAGAAATTCCTTGAGCCTAGGGTGGTCTTATAAAGAATCCATAGTTAGTTCAAGGGGTTTCTAAGGATAATTTTGATCAGGATGGAATTGGGAAATATTGAAATCTAATTTTTTCAGTATTTTGTATGTCTCAGTAAACTGCATTTTTGAAGGTCTTTGGGGCATTTTTGGGCTGCACTGAAGTAGTACCAAAGGTATACTTCAGAATTTAGTTTCTAAAATTTTTTATTACCTTTTCAATGAAGTAAACGGTTCGCAAATTGGACCTAGGACTTGAAAGTTATGCCTTCTCCAAGTAGGCCTAAATTTTTATATAGTTTTTTTGAAATTTTTGGTAGTTTTAAAGTTTATTTGTAATAAACATTATGGTGACTCTTCATTTCATTTCCAAGGTATTCTAGTGACCCTTGAGATCCATCATATTGGTATTAACTCAAATTTTGAATAGAATGGATCACTTTTTGGCTTGCAATTCTATTGTTAGTCTTCTCATTTTTATATTGAAATTGTCAATACCACAGGTATCACACCAGGTATTGTAATCTGATTCATAATTCAAATCAGTGGTATCAGAGAGGGAAATCTCCTTTATTCCATTTTACACAAGGTCCTCCTACCAAAGATTAGGACTGGATACATAAGATTCATCACAATATCGACCTTTGAGGCACACACAATCGAAGATGTCAGACGATAAAATTAAGCAGTTGGTGGAAGAGGCTTTAAACAAGCAACAAGAGGAGATGATGAGTCAATTTTCACTCCTAATGAATCAAAAACCCTTTGAATCAAGAACAATGTTTCATGGAAATACCCCTTTCAAAGTGCAGGTAAATTTTGACATCCCAAATTTTGAAGGAAAAGTTGATGCTGAAGTTGTTGATAACTGGATATCGAAATTGGATAGATACTTTTCTATAAATAATTTCTCAGATGCAGAAAAAATAATGTTTGCTCTCCTCAAAGCTGAAACCCATGTGTAATGTGCCTAGGAATCCAAATTAACAAATAAAGAATGGGAATTATCTGATGAAAATGGCTTGGAAGTATCTCTTGATAACAAGCCCACATGAGGAGAATTTGTGGAATACATAAAAGAAGCATACTTTCCCGAGGATGTATATGAACAAAAATACATGGAATGACAGTTGCTTCGATAGAAGAAGGATAAATCTATGCAATATTACATGAACACATTCCATTCACTTTCAGCAAAACTTGGTATTCAGGATTTAGAGAAGCATCAAATTCTGAAATATCGTAGTGGACTTCACAAGTATATTCAAACATAGATGAAATTTTTGAATATTGAGACATTGGAAACTGCCTATAAATATGCTACAAAAATTGAAGAGAAATTCAAGAAGAAAGGGAAGAGGGACTACTTTGTAAATAACAAGCCAAAGGTTGAAGGTGACAATAAATTTGTGGGAAAACAGGTGACCAAGGAACCTCACTCAAAATCAGCCAAGAAAACATGCTGGGCTACAAAAAAGATAGGCAAATATAAAAAGATAGGCAAATATAGGCATGTGGTGTGAGATGTATAAGTCCCCAACCCATAATACAAAGGATTGTCGAAGTATCAAAAATCTCATGACATAAATACGAGGAGAGGAAGCTGAATCTGAATCATCACCAATAGATCCCTCCGAGCAAAAGGAGAATGATTCTGTCATAGAAGAAGACCCATATGCCATAGTTGCAACTTCTAAAGTAATGCATCATGAAGATGAAGAGAGACTTTTTCATTCACATATGTGGGTTGATGGAAAGCCTCTACATTTTATTGTTGATAGTGGGATCCAAAATAATTTGATATCTAGGGAGACAATCAAAAGATTGAATTTGAAAGTGACAAGACACCCACAACCATACTCTATGGGATGGGTAAATGAGGGACAGGATATTCAAATAAATCAACAGTGTCATCTTCCATATTCAATCAAGCCTTTCAAGGATGAAGTGGTATGTAATGTAGCACCACTAGATGTATGTGATGTCTTGTTGGGGTAACCTTATATCTATCAAAGGCATGGAGTGTGAGAATCCAGACCATGCAGTGTTACAATCAATCTTGGTGGGAAGAGGTTTCGAATACCAGAGGTATGTCCAACACAAACTGCTTCTCTAATTAGTGCTAAACAATGTAAGTGTTTGATTTCTCAAACTGGAGCTTTTGTTCTTCTCATGGTTCGCCCTGAACAAACAGAGTCAGTTGTCCTTAATATACATGCTAAGGTAGCCATAACAACAAATCAACAAAATCAGATGGATAAAATATTGAAAGAATATCATAGTGTGTTTAAATCACCAGTGGGAGTTCCAACACTCTATCAAGTCAAGCACTCTATTGATTTAATCCCAGGCACACCACTACCACATGATCCAATATATAGAAGTTCAGTTTTGGAAAATGATGAAATCAAGAGACAAATTCAAGAGTTGATTCAGAAAGGACATATTCGTCCAAGTGCTTCACCCTGTGGCAGTCCAATTGTCCTTGCTAAAAAGAAAGACGGGACATGGAGAATTTCTATTGATTATAGGGCATTGAACAAAATCAGTGTGAAAAATAGATATCCAATCCCTCGAATTGATGATTTGTTGGACCGGCTTAGGGGAGCTAAGTTCTTTACAAAAATTGACTTGAAATATGGATATCACCAAGTACCAATTGATCCAGCAAATGTGTGGAAGACTGCATTTAAATCTAAGGAAGGTTTGTTTGAATGGTTGGTTATGCCTTTTGGCCTAAAAAATGCCCCAGCAACATTTATGAGGGTGATGAATGATGTTCTTAGACCATTCATTGATTCTTTTGTGGTTGTTTATTTGGATGACATACTCATCTTTAGAAAGACTTGGTCTGATCATTCGCATCATGTTGAACAAGTGCTTTCAACTCTGCAAAAACATAAACTTTATGCCAACCTTGAGAAGTAATCTTTTGGTATGCAAAGTATTCAATACTTAGGGTATATCATTGATACTAAGGGTGTTCATGTTGACCCAGTAAAGATTCAAATAATCAGAGATTTTCCATCTCCTAAAACTTTCATAGAGCTTCGCAGCTTCTTGGGCTTAGCCAACTTCGTTTTTGGTTTCTCACATATATCATGGCTTCTCAATCAATCACTAAGGGGTGGAGCACAAGCAAAATTTTAGTGGACAGAGGAAAAGAAACAAGCATTTGAAGAGTTAAAGAAAAGGTTATGTTCAAAACCAGTACTAGTTCTCCTAGATCTGCAACAATCATTTGAGATAGAACCTGATGCATCTGATTATGCTCTTGGTGCAGTACTCACACAACATGGACATCCTGTTGCCTATCATAGTGAAAATTGTTCTGACACAGTACATAGTTACCCCACCTATGACAAGGAGTTGTATGCTATTGTTCAGGCCTGCAAACAATGGAAACATTATATACTAGGAAAGGAAACTATTATACATACAGACCATAAACCTCTTCAATTCTTACAAACACAAGGGAAGTTGTAGAATGACAAACATCAAAGGTGGTCAGCCTATCTACAAAAATTTCACCTCAACATTCATCATAAAAAAGGAAGCAGTAACAAAGTGGCAGATTGTTTGATTAGGCCTCCAATTGTAGGTTTGACAATGGTACTGGATTCATGTGGTCATCAATCATCCACATGGGAATAACTATATGGTATTGACCCTGATTTTGCTAACATATATAGTAATTTGGTAGAAGGAAAGTGTGTCTCTGATTTTCACTTGCAGGATAGGTTGCTCTTCCATGTTGGTCATATATGTGTACCCACTAAGGAACAAAAGGAAATGATATGGGAAGCTCACTACAGCCATGTTGTAGGACATTTTGGTATTGGTAAGACTACTACTATCCTTCAAAAGCATTTCTATTGGAAAAAAATAAAGCAGGATATAATTTCATATATACAAGCTTGTGCAGCCTGTGCAATTGTAAAGCCCGCAAACCGTAAGTTGGGTCTATACTTACCATTACCTTTTCCTGATAAGCCATGGTAGTCTGTTTCAATGGATTTTATGTCTGGGCTTCCGAATACCAGGCTGGGGCATGATTGTGTGTATGTTGTGGTAGATAGGTTTTCTAAAATGGCTATCATGGTAGCATGTAAAAACATGATTTCTGTAGAAGAGACTGCCAAGTTATTTTTTGAACATGTTTGGGTTCATTTTGGTTTGACCAAAAGTATTATTTTTGATAGGGATAGCAGGTTCACCAGCAAATTTTGGTCTGCACTATGGGCTAAATTGGACACAAAGTTGACAAAGTCCACATCATTCCATCCCCAAACAGATGGGCAAATAAAAGTGATGAATCGAATGATCATTAATATCCTACGGATGTATCATTCAAAACATCCTCGCACATGGGATGAAAGCTTACCCTACGTGCAACACAGTTACAACCGTGCACTCCATAGTACTACAGGGCATAGTCCATTTGAGGTTTGTCTTGGGTATCAACCATTGGCACCTATGGATGTAGCACTGCCAGTTTTGCAATCTGATACTTTATTGAATACTGACAAGGAGGTAGATAAAGAAAAAAAATTCATTGATAACATTAGACACCTACAACAGCAAGTTCATGAGATTTTGGAGCAGAGTAATCAAAAGTATAAGGAAAGGCATGATAAACATAGAAATCCTCATCACTTTGAGGTTGGTGACAAGGTATGGTTACATCTTCAGAAAGAGAGCATTCACAGACCAAATAGGAAGCTTCACCCTCTTCGTTATGGCCCGTATACTATTATGAAGCAAGTAGGTGAGAATGCTTTTGAACTTAATTTGCCATCCTTCTTGGGCCTGCATCCAGTTTTCAATGTGGAATTGTTGAGACCCTATTTTCCTCCTTTGTTGGACATTTCCCAAGCTACTAAACACATTCAAGATGCATAATTATCTACTACTATTTCATTCCATTGTGACCATCTTACTGAAGTCATTTTAAAGACTTTGAGAAATCAGAACATTCCTCTTTATCATGTGGTTCAAGCTGGTCAACATCCTCATCAAGGCAAGTGGTTAACTAAGGAACAAATTGAAGCACAATTTCCTCATTTGTTGCAGTAGGTTAGTGCAATGGGGCCCATTTCCTCTCAAGGGGGGAGGAATGATCAGGATGGAATTGGGAAATACTGAAATCTAATTTTTTTAGTATTTTGTATGTCTCAGTAAACTGCATTTTTGAAGGTCTTCGGGGCATTTCTGGGAATATTTTGTGCACTAAAGTAGTACTCAAAGGTATCTTTATAATTTTGGGTCTACAAAATTTGTTTACCTTTCCAACAATTTAAAAGGTTTGCAAATCGGACCTAAGACTTGAAAGTTATGCCTTCTCCAAGTAGGCCTAAATTTTTATTTAATTTTTTGGTAGTTTTAAAGTTTATTTGTAATAAAAATTATGGTGACTCTTCATTTCATTTCCAAGGTATTCTAGTGACCCTTGGGATCCATCATATTTTTATAAACTCAAATTTTGAATAGAATGGATCACTTTTTGGCTTGCAATTCTATTGTTAGTCTTCTGGTTTTTATATTGAAATTGACAATACCATAGGTATCACACCAGATATTGTAATCTGATTCATAATTCAGATCAAATTTGGAGGAAATCAAAGGTTTCAGTTTCTAGGAGTCCTAATTGGGCTTAGAAGGCTACAAGGCCTAAAATCATGAAAACTTGGAACTCAATGGAAAACCATTAGAAGAATCCATCAAAGTGGACCAAAATTAGTTGAAAGAGACCTAGGAATAGTAAGGATACCTATTCCTATTGCCAAGAACAGATTGGGAGCAAATTGGCTAAATTGAGTGTATGGGTGCAAAGTTGGATTGAGAAGGACATAAACAGAGTTTGAAGTTGGTGGAGAGCTCTAAGAGGAGTAGGGGACCATAGGAGTGTCCTGTGGTTAGGGTAGAGATATATACCCTAGGAATATAAAAGAGAAGGTCTTGAAAAGAGCAAGAAATCTCTTAGGAGTTGGAGCTCCCCATCACCTACCCAACACTCACATCATATAAAACTCTCCTATTAGGCCTAGGCTGCTTGTAGCCTAACAACGACCTAAATTTTTAGTTTACTAACAACTTCCCCAAAGGAATTGGTAAAAAAATTACCTTTTTAGATACCCTTTATCCCCTTAGAAAACATATAAAAAACTTAGGCACTAGTGTTTGGACCAACTATCCCAAATCTCAACTGTACTCTATTTTAAAGAGGGCTAAAAACATGCATTTACAAAGAAAGTATATAGATATGTCACTCCCAGACCCCAAGACTCTCAAAATTCTTCAAAAATAACACTAAATCAAGGTATCTCCAAACAATTTGACCCTCAGACCCTTGCAAACATGAAACTACAAATTTGGCTTCAATCAACCCTTAAATCTAGGGCTTTCTAAATGTCCCACTTGCCAATGCGTGTACCACCAAAAAATGATGGATTCACCATGTAATTACCATTCTAAGACAATAAAAAACATCATATATGGTTCTCCTTAAGATAGATTGCTTTTTATTGCTTGAATCCAATCAATATTAACTACTTTCAACACAAACTTTGTGATCACCATGCCAATTCAACTTATCTAGAAAATATCATGTTATTATAGTAATATATATGTCAAATAGGAATCATTCCATGAGAAATATTCATTACATTCATGGAATGATCCCCTCACATTTAAGGTTTGGTCAAACTATTATGGAAAAATAGTGACTTTGAGGGATTGTCAATACAATATTATGTAAATCTAAGACAAAAAGTTTTTCAAAGAATTCAAACTTGTATAAAAAAAATATCAATTTCTTAAAAGCATTATAAAAACAATACAACTCCTATGAATTCAAATCATGCAATGAAAACATAAGGAAAGTATAAAATTTTGGGCTTTATTTGCAAATTTGAGTAATAGTTCGTACATCCACCACCTCTCCTGGCATACAAAGGCCATATGGTGTTTTATAAACATCCCATAAACTTCCTCAACTAATTGGGATCAGTTATATGGCTTTGTTAATCCATTAAAATTCTTAAAACCATTTTCCCACCAAACTTCTAACTAGTCGTTACTTTTTGAAAATTTGAATTTCAAAACTAGGAAAATGACTTAATTTCATCTAGATTCGAAAACCATTGAATTCCATGGATTCAAAATACCTTATTAAAAATTCCTAGACTCTCCTAGAATCTTTAGAATTCACATTGTGAATACTTTCAAGTTTTTAGTCTTAAGGTCCTTATCAGGACCTTCAGGACATTACATCAATTGATTACATTCATTGCCCCTATACATCATTATGAGCTTTAGTACATTGTAGTTGACTTGATTTTACTCCCAAGGCTTCATATCCCCTCCATGCTTCCATGGTGCCTTCATCCTATTGTTTGGATTCTCATTAGGTTCCCCTGCACCATACTTCCCAAGAATGAAAGCATTTGTGTCCCAAGAAGGAGTATTCTTCTTCCATTCATAAGTTTGATCATGCCTTGGCATCATATTGTTTTCAAAGACTGAGTAGTTTTCCAAGGTTACCTTCTTCCTGGTTCTCCAACCTGTGTTCACATTACACAATTTGTCAGAAATAAAACATATGTTTCAATGCCCTTTTCTAGGACACTGCTTCTTATAAAGGGACTATCTTTCTGCCCCCATGTCCTTCACTTGATGCCTCTGCAAATTTTGTTTCCTTTCACCCTTCATATTCTCTTCAATAGGACAAATAATGGTCCCCAATTGAACACATTTCAAGTCCCAAAGTCCTACATCCCTTGGACCATCCTTGTTCTTAGTTTTCTTCCCACTGACATTCATCTTCCAACCAGTATCATGGTTTCTCTTCCCTTCCAAAATTTGATCCTCAAAACACATTATTATGTTCTATTTAACCTTATCCACTAAAGTTTTAAATTCATACTTTTTGTTGCCCTTAGGCACAATGTAGGTGTTTAAGTACCCATCATTCATAATCCTTCTATCCCATTTCCATGGTCTTCCTAAAATCATGTGTCCACAACTCATATCTATCACATCACATAAAACATTATCCTGATATGCACCAATTGAAAAAATGAACATAATCTTGCTCCTTAACCAAGAGATTTTTATTTTCGTTAACCCATGTTGCATAGTATGGTCTAGGGTGAGGAAATGTCCTCAATTTCAACTTATTTACAACTTCATAAGAAACCAAACTGCTATGTGCACAGAAATCAACTATTAGTTTTGCATACATTACCCCTTGTCAAGCAATTCGTTCTAAAAATACTCACTTGTGGTGCTGGTTGACTTGGTTCTCATCTTCCCATTAGAAGATACCCTCCTTCCTCTAGATAAACCATTGTAGAATCATTCTTCTCCTCTTCTTTTTGTATGAGGTTTGTTCTCCTATCCCTATTTTTTCTTGTTCCTTCCACTTAGAACATTTGAAGGATTGATGCCTCACTTCATTGCAATGAAAATATATTCCTGTGAAAGCATCATTTCCTCTTCCCCCTCCAAATTCGCCACCTCTATGGTTGTATCCTCCTCTCTGATCTGAAGTAGATTTTTTTCCTTTATCCTTGTCATTTATGCTCTAAAATTCTACATTTGTTCTGCCACCTCTTCACCTCATGGTTCCTCCCCCTGTATTGTTATGTCTCTCACTTTTCCTCTTCAACTCCTCTGCTTTGACTGCAAGTTGAAAGAATTCTTCTAGGGTCCTTGGCACATTTAACCCTATCTCATTTTGTATGTTGTACTTTGGGCCATTGATGTATCTATCCACCTTCTCATCTTCATCTTCTACCCCTCCCCTAATGCTTAGGGTGTGGAACTTCTTAGTGTAGGACATGATGTCCATGTCTCCCTTCTTCAAATTGTTCCTTCTCATCTTTATATGGATTGCCAAATCTGATGGCAAGAACCGAATCTTCACCATAGTCTTCATTCTTTCCCAATTAGAGATTGTATTCAACCCCGTTCCTATCCTCTCATTTTGAATGCTAGTCAACCATGTAAGGGTTCTTCCCCTTAGCCTTGCTTTAGCCAACTTTACCTTTTTTTGTTTTTCTACATCCTTAAGATCAAAGTAGTTCTCAAGTGCTTCTACCCATCCAAGAACTTCTTTAGTGTCCATCCTTCCTTGGTATATTGGCAAGTCAACATGCCCCTTTCCACAATTTCCTTGTATTTCTCTGATTAACCTCATGAATCTACTCTCCTCTGGATCATTTTCTTCCCTATGACCCCTATTGGCTTGTTCTTCATTGAACTCTCCTTCTGATTCATGGTTTCCTTCAGGAACTGCTTCTCTCCTAGGTTCTCTTCTCTCTTTTTCTAGTGCTTCTATCCTCTCTAAGAACTAGAGTATTTCCCTTCTCATTTATGTCTCTTCTCTCTCCCTTGTGGCTTCTAATTCCCTCTTTTCTCTTTCCTTCTCTTCTAATGCTTCCCTTAGTTCTTCTATCTCCCTTCCCATTTGATTTTTGAGTGCCATGAATCTTGAAATCTTCCCTCAAACTCCCACAAGACCTACTAGTGGGCTCTGATACCACTTGATGCAAAAGGTTGGGTTGGTAATGATTAAACAAAGTTACTAATGGATGAATTACACTTAGGCCTCAAACACTCAATTGTCAAAAAATGAACCAATAACCCTCCCAATGCCCAAGGATGATGGTTTTGGTTTTCTTATGCTATTTATAACAAATATTGATCAATCATATGGTTCTCAACCCCACCCAACACTTACATCTTATAAAATACTCATATTAGGCCTAGGCTCCTTGTAGC
>MU226880.1:4035715-4056858 GCA_018584345.1 Thuja plicata | reverse complement strand
ACATATAAAAAACTTAGCCACTAGTGTTTGGAACAATTGTCCCAAATCTTGACTGTACTATGTTTTAAAGAGGGCTAAAAACATGCATTTACAAAGCAAGTATATAGAGATCTCATTCCCAGACCCCGAGAATCTCAATAGTCTTCAAAAATGACCACAAAGAATGGAATCTCCAACCAATTTGACTCTTAGACTCTTGCAAACATGAAACCCTCAATTTGGCTTCAACCAACCCTTAAATCTATGGCTTTTTAAATGTCCCACTTCCCAATGCTCCTACCACCAACCAATGATGTATTCACCATGTAATTACCATTCTAATACAACCTACAACATAAGATATGATCCTCCTTAAGGTAGATTTCTCATTGTTGCTCCAATCCAAGCAATTTTAACCACTTTCAACACACAAACTTGGTGATCACCATGCCAATTCAACTTATCTGCAAAATATCATATTAGTAAAGTAATGTACATGTAAAATAGGCATCATTCCATGAGAAAAAGTAATTAAATTCATGGAATGATCCCCTCACATTTAAAGTTTGGTCAGACTATTATGGAAAAATAGAGACTTTGAGGGACTGTCAATACAAAATTATGTAAATATGAGACAAAAAGTTCTTCAAAGAATTAAAAATCTAGTTAAACAAAAATACGGATGCCTTGAAAGAATTAGAAACACAATACAACTCCTATGAACTCAAATCATGCAATCGAAACATACGGAAAGTATAGAATTCTGGGTTTTATTTGCAAATTTGAGTAACAATCCGTACATCCACCACCTTTCATGGCGTACAAAGGCCATATGGTTTTTTGTAAACATCCCAAAAAATACCTCAACTTATTTGGATTGGTTACATGGCTTTGTTAAGCCATTAAACTTCTTAAAACCATTTTCCCACCAAACTTCTAACTAGCCGTTAGTTTTTGAAAATTTGAATTTCAAAACTAAGAAAATGACTTAATTTCATTTAGATTTGAAAACCATTGACTTCCATGGATTTCAAATGCCTTATTAAAAATTCATAGATTCTCATAGACTCTTTAGACATCACATTGTCAATATTTTCAAGTGTTTAGTCCTAAGGTCCTCATCAGGACCTTCATGACATTACATTAATTGATTACATTCATTGCCACTATACATTATTATGGGCTTTAGTACATTGTAGTTGACTTGATTTTCCTTCCAAGGCTTCATATCCCCTCCATGCTTCCATGGTCTCTTCATCCTATAGTTTGGCTTCTCATTAGGTGCCCCTGCACCACTTCAATTTTTGTATGAGATAATGTGGAATTCTCATCCAGATTTCAGAGATTGAACCCATAGATGGTAGAACACCCTAGTTTGAGGTACGATCATGTTTAGGCTTTACTAGAAGTTGGGAATCATACTAAGGAAAGTTAAAGAGTGGAGTAAGTCTTCCTTTGGTGATATATTCAAGTAGAACAGAGAAATTGGAGATAAGCTTGAGCTTTTGTAGCAGATAATTGCGGAGGGTAACTTTTCACAATCGATTCATGAAGAAGTATCCAAGAGAAAGAAATGCAAAGATAACCTTTCTATTGAGAAAATTTACTAGAAGAAACTTTCAAGGGTCTAGTGGCTGACGGTAGGTAATAGAAACATAATTTTTTTGCACATGTCTTCCACTAAGCACGAGAAGCGAAATACTATCAAATTGTTGATAACAGATAATAATGTTGAGATCTATGATGAGGGTAAAATTGGAATTGGCCTCTCATTTTTTCTTCCAATGTTATAAGGAACAAAATATAAATGACTCTTCTACGGTTCAGGATAACATCCTTAGTCACATTCCCACAATTATCCAAGATGTTGATAATGCGTTATTACTTTCCCTAGTCTCGTAAGATGAAGTTAAGGAAGTTGTATTTTCTATGGGAGTTTATAAAGCTTTGAGGCCTGATGGCTTCCACCTAGCCTTTTTCTAGGAATTCTAGGTTGTGGTTAAATATGACGTCACTAAAGCTGTCAGAGACTTCCTTAGAAATGGAAAGCTACTTAAGAAGTTGAATAATAATTTCATAATTGCTCTTCCAAAGACTCGAGATCCAAAATCTATGTCTGATTTTAGGCCTATCAATCTTTGCAACACCGTCTATAGCTTTTTTCTAAAGTGTTGGTTAATAGACAGAAACACCTCCTTGACAAATTTATTAGCCCGCATCGGAAAGGTTTTGTGTAAGATCATCAAATTTGGGATGTTTCAATTACCACACATGAGATCATTTATTCTATGGACAAATGTAAGTGACTAGGTATGAATTATAAACTTGATATTTCAAAGACGTACAAAAAATTTAAATGGAAATTCTTATATTGCATCCTTTTGAAGTTGGGTTTTGATCAGAGATTTGTAAGGATTATCAAGGAATGTTTTGAGACTGTCCATTTTTTTGTTCTTGTGAATGGAACCCCTTGGGGTTTTTTCAAGGCGGTGATGGGTTTAAGGTAGGGAGGCCCCCTCTCCCCCTACCCTTTCATAATTGTTGTCGAGGTTCTATTCAGGAATTTACTTCACCTTGTAGGGAGTGGCCAATTCCAAGGTGTTAAGGTTGCTTCCTCTCTCCCTCCAAAATTTATTCAAAAATTTGTGGATGATGCATTCCTTTTTGGCTCATCCTTGGTCATAGAGGATAAGGAAAGGAATAATCTCCTTAGAGAAGATGCTATTGCATCAAGTCAACAAATTAACTATGATAAAAGAAAAATTTATTTCTTCAACACTAAGTTGCATCTCCAATTGAAAAGTAAGGAAATTCTTGGTTGCCAATCTGCTGACTTACCTGACACTCATTTGGGACTACCTCTCATGGTCAAGGAAGTTACCCCCAACTTCTAAAACATCATTTGATGAGCCTCTTAAATGGCCATTTTTTTAGGTGCTTTTTATTTTCTTTTCAACAATTTACTTGCAAAATAGATACTTAGACTTGTGGTTTTCTATGTATATTTTATATGTGTAAAGACATAAGTAGGAAAGTGGATGATAAAAGAACATGTTATATTTTCTTGAAATTGATGGATAGAAATGACAGAATGCAATAGTTATATGCTAATGAATGATCCTATGTCCTATGCTATGTTTGTGGGTAGTTTCCTTCCTGTAGCCATGTGTCTTGCAAGAGTATTAATTAGAACTTAACACTTCTTTCCTAATATTAATGATGAGAATATGTATGTATCGAAGGTTGTGTGTGCATTAATCATTTTGCAGGGATCAGTTGTGGTGTATTCAAGATCAACATAGTGATGTTGAAGAAATCAAAGCCAGCCGTTGCTGCAAAGATGCCATCATGTCGAAGAAGTCGAGCAAGCGGTTGAGTAAGTTAAGGTGTTGTTGCAAGATCTTCGCATGAGGAACAAGTCAATACAGTTTTCTATTAAATGCAGTGCGTGGATCTAGAGCCCACCACATACTATATTCTAGGAGGACTTATTCTTGATGACTGATATTTCTGTTATGAGACATTATGTATCTGTAATGGTCCTCATTAATGGAGTGATCTTAGATTTAGGGAGTAGTTGTGGTTTTCCTTTAAATAAGATGACTATTGTAACTCTTTGGAGTTAGTCAAGTTAGTTGATATTTCAGAATAGAAGCTGATATAGTTGTAATACTATTTTATTTATTCAAGTGTATTTTCCATGAATGAATAGAATGCACAGTTTGAGTTCAATTCTTTTATCTTGATTGTGTTTCTGTTCACTCATCCAAGGGGGCCTACTTGGTGAGTGAATTTATTTGTTAGAGTAGAAATCATTTCCATGCTTATTAAGAAGTAAAGTAGAACTTTTTTGTTCTTGCAGCCACTAGTAACATAACTAGTAGATTGTTCCTGTAGCATAGGTGGGTAGAGCAGTTCCTATCCGTAATTATTGTTTTCCTAGAGTAAGCGCATTTACTTATATTAGCATAGATTTCCAGAAGCTTAATGCATTTCAATTTCATAGGATTATCCATGAGAGTCAAGAGAGTTTGAAGCATATACTTTGCAGATGTCATTCCAAGTTTACATCCCTGGTCGATAATTAAATGAGACTAAATGATCTAATTAGCAACCATTTAGGGTCATGTCCAATCCTGAAATGAGCAGTCCAATGCTATGAGTTTCTAAGACAATTGTTTAGCCAAGCATTTTTGGCACTACTTCTGGGGATGGTGTTAGTTCAAACTTACTTTGGTGTTCATGTTTCAAGTTTTCATAATTTAGGACTGAGTTTTAAGTAATCCTTTTATGCATAGAATAAGAGACCCTCATGGGAGATTCCTTCATCACAATAACCAGGTTAAACCATTTGATATTTTTAATCCTGAGCTAGAGGAACCCTGAGTTGAGAGTGAAGAAGAAGAAAACCCATTTGAAAATCCATTTGGTGATGCCCAAGGAGAAATATCTTCACCATCATCCTCTTGCCCAAGGAGAAATATCTTTGCCATCATCCTAATAACAAGCAACAAGCTTATTCCCTGCAAGTGAATGATATTCACTTAAGATTAGGAACTATATTGCCTGCACCTAAGGAGCCTATAATAACTCAAGTTTCTGATGCCGAGGAAATACCTAAGAATTAAACCACTGTTGATCCACCTATTCTGAAATCTTCCCCAGTTTTGAAAAATCCACCTTATCCTCAGAGATTGGTTCAATCAACACCCTCAAAAGAAAATCCTATTGCAGTTGATTTGATTAACCAACTTAAGAAAATGACTGTCCAAATACCTTTATTAAATTCCCTCAAACAAATTCCCATTTATAATAAAGCAATCAAGGAAGCCTGTATCAAGCGCCCTAGTAGAAAGATGAATGATCCTGACACTGTCCATGTCCTTGGGTAACTTTCTGATCTCATGCTTAGTAAAGTCTTGATGCCTAAATACTCTGATCTAGGAAGCCCATTCGTTACCATTCATATTAATGGTATACAAATATAGAATGTCATGATTGATTTAGGAGCATCCATCAATGTAATGACTATGGAAATTTTGTTGAGACTTAGCATTGTTGGTTTAAGGGAAACACCTATAATACTCTAGTTAGCTGATAATTCTACAGTTAAGCTGGATGGCATGGTAGAGGACATCATTGTGACACTTGATTCCTTAGATTACCCCTCAGATTTCATAATCCTGTCCCCCAAAGCCACACTAGAAGGATATCTATTAATCTTAGGAAGACCTTGGGTAGCCACAACAGATGCTTGCATTGCATGTCACTAAGGAAAAATGATAATAGCTGATGGGATCCATATCAAGACTCTGTATTCTCCAGCCAAACCCCAAACTAAACTTGACCAAGTTATCTGGCCAGACCTAGGTGATGCTACCCTTGAAGCAAATTCTATGCAACAACTCATGGTTATTGGAAGAGATCCATTTATGGTCTCCCAAGAGGAAGATGACATACTAGTGGCAATTCTCACCAATTCGTATGGCTTTGATGCATCCTCTTGTTATCACATGAGATAAAGTCACCCTCATTTGTAGAAATTATGATGCTGGATAAAGTAAAAAGGGTAGAAATTTCCTTAGGAAAAGAGTTGAATGTCAATAAGGACCTCACCACATCTCAGATGACTAGTCTTATCCAACTTTTGAAGGAAAGACAATAGGCCTTTGCATGGGACTATACCGATATGAAGGGGTTGGACCAAAAGCTTTATACTAATAGGATTTACATCAGTCCCAATTCTAGACCAATTAGACAATACCAGAGAAGAATTAACCCTGGTATGAGAGATATAGTGAAGAGTGAGTTACAAAAACTCCTTAAAGATAGCTTTATATATCCTATTTATAATAGCCAGTGGGTTTCTCCTTTAGTAATTTTTCCAAAAAAAGGGGGGAATGGAGAGTTTGTGTGGACTATAGGGAGCTTAAAAAAACCACTAAGAAAGATCACTTTCTGTTACCTTTCATTGACTAAGTAGTTGACAACCTTGCTGGTAAAAAGTATTTCTCATTTTTAGATGGCTCCAGCGAATACAACAAAATCTAGATATCACCTGAATATAGGGATAAGACAATATTCACCTATCCATGGGGAACATTTTCTTATTCTGTCTTGCAATTTGGATTGTGCAATGCACCTGCTACTTTTCAGCGGGTGGTAATCAGTATTTTCCCTGACATCTCTGCTGACTATGTTGAAATATACATGGATGACTTCACTGCGTATGGAACTACATTTGAGGAGGCTCATGCTAACTTGGAGAAAGTTATTAAAAGATGTTAGGAATATAACCTCTCCCTTAAGAGTGAGAAGTGCTACATGATGATGGAAGAGGAGTTTTCTTAGGACATTACCTTTCATCCTTTGGAATTCAGGTTGATCCTACAAAGATTGTAGTCATCACTACACTTCCAACTCTAGTAAAGAAGAAGGATGTCAAGAGTTTTCTTGGTCATGCCGATTACTACAGGAGATTCATTAAGGACTTCAGCCAACTTACAACCCCATTGTACACCCTATTGAAGAAAGAAGTTGAGTTTGAATGGAAAATTGCCTGTGAGCTGTCATTTCAGTAGTTAAAAGATGTTCTGACAAAGACACCTATCCTTAGAGGACCTGACTAGAATCTTCCCTTTCATATTCAAAATGATGCATCTGACTATGCCATTGGGGCAGTGCTAGGAAAAATGGAAGGTACAGTTGAGAATGTTATTTATTATATTAGTAAAAACTTACAAGGTGTTGAACTGAACTATAGTGTTACTAAAAAGGAATTGCTAGCAGTAATCTATGCACTTAATAAATTCAGACAATACATTACTGGTTATGAAGTATTTGTATACACTGACCATTCAGCAATCAAATACTTGATGAACAAGCATGCTATCTTTGGTAGCTTAGCAAGATGGTTAGTCCTCATGCAAGAGTTTGATGTGACAATCATTGATAAACCAGGTAAAGCTAATGTGGTGGCTGATTGCTTATCTAGATTACAAGTTCTAGATGATCCTGTGGTAATTGATGAAAGCTTCCTTGATGAGAACCTATTCTCTATTGATACTTATAATCCATGGTATGCTGACATCACCAACTACCTTGCTACAGGAAGAACACCACCTCATTTTGCCTAGAGAACGCAAACTTCTAGTCGAGAAAAGCTTCAACTTTTCATGGATCTCAAGATTTATGTCCTACACAAGTCTTGATCAAGTCACCAATAGATGTGTTCATGATGATGAGACTTATGACATCCTTCAGGCTTGTCATGATGAGCTGTGTGGTGGCCATTTTACAGGAAAGAGGACAAAATAAAAGATCTTGACCACATGATACTATTGCCCTACCCTACATAAGGATGCAGCTAAGCATACAAGGCACTGTGACCGATGCCAATGTATGGGACACCCAACCAAGTCAGATAAAATGCCCTTGTAGCCTCAAGTGATGGTGACACCATTTGACAAATGGGGCATCGATTTTGTTGGACCTATCAAGCCATATTCTCATGGTAAATTATATATCTTAGTGTGCATTGACTATGCAACAAAATGGGTAGAAGCCAAAGCAATGCGACATGCTAGAGATCATAAGGTAGCATAATTTCTATATGACTATATCTTTACCAAGTTTGGTGTACCTCGTGAGATAGTAACATATCAAGGTGCATAGTTTACTTCTAATATTATTGTTGAGTTGATGCATGACTACACAGTGAGGCATGGTAAATCTTTACCATACCATCCTTAGGCCAATGAGAAGGCAGAGATAACAAATATAGAGATTGAAGAAATCCTAACCAAAATAGTTGTAGTTCACAAGAAGGACTGGGCTACCTACCTTCCTAAATCCATTTGGGCTTATAGAAAAACTTGGAAAACAACAACTGGTTTTACTCCTTTTGAACTGGTTTATGGAAAATATACATCTATGCCTATTGAGTTTCAGCACAAGACTCTTAGGACGGAATTGGAATTAGACATTAACCTTACCAAGGCACAACAAGACAGGCTCTTGCAACTTAATGGACTGGATGAGTATCGGAAGTCTGCACTTCATAATATTGAATTGATTCAGAAGAAACATAAGAAGTGGCATGAAAAATTCATCAAGGATAAGAAATTTTCCATTGGTGATTAGGACTTGCTTTATGACTCATGCTACCAGCATACCCCAGGAAAATTTTAGACCTAGTGGCCAGGACCTAACGAAATAGTTTGTATTTTTTCCAATGGAGCAGTTCAGATGTCTACCATTGATCCTGTGTGATTCAAATTGCTTGTCAATAGGCATTGCCTCAAGATCTATTACGAGCCCATGAGTCATGAAGACTTCTTGTAGTAGTTCTAGAAAATCCATCACAAAAAAACTCTTGCAGTAGAAGTATCTGGGTCTTCCACCCAATTTTCCACTAATCCTTGATTTTTATCAATGATTCCATAATAATCATTTCACTTCCTATGAAATAATTTCTCCATAATAAAATCCACCTCACCTCCTCTCTCTACCAGTTTTTTCTGTACCATTGTAACACTCCATCAATGCATGTCACATATCATAACACTCTTCCTACAACGCTTAATAGGTTAGTGACACGTACCTTTGTTCATAATTATTTTATTCATTTTTATTAGGATTAAGTGTTCTTTTACTTATTTTTACTCTTGCACGCACTGGCCTGGTGGGACCCATGCCAATAAATTTAGTTGGGGGGAAGAATTATTTAATATTTGTTTTTAAATTTAAACATTAGAATGTAAAATATGAAACTTATTTCTTGTCTTTTCGAGATGATTTCCGTCATGTGTGAGACCATCTGTCATCCGGTGATTGCATCATCATGATTTGAAAGTAATTAAAATATTTTAAAAGCTAAAGTTCAATTAATGATGATATTTTCACGACGTGTTTAGGGTGGTAGGCCTTAACACGTGCAAAGGTATTATGAAATATCATTCATAAAAACACTTTTAATTGCCTGGAAGTAAATGTTATTCTTTACTCTGTTGTTCTGGTCTGCAACACTTTGAGTCCATAGCATTTTCCATTTTTAGCTTTTGTAGAGCTTCTGCAAAATTTTCTATCAATAGCAATGGGAGGTGATCTTTAGACGCATGAGATGAAAGATCACAGATTTTTACTTGGAGACCCACACATCTGTGAAATGTTTCAAAGGAAAGGGTGGATGGATTACTGTCTTAGCCTTAATGGTTTTGATGAAGAAATTACTCTCCAATTTCTAAACACTCTGCATAATGGGTTCATAGTGGTAAAAGGGTTACAAATTAAGTTCACAGAGGACATTATAGTAGAAGTAACAAGATTGTCACAGGAAGGAGAGAAATGTTCTAAAGACATTTATTTATGCTCAGCTAGGGCACAATTCACCTTGCATGGTGATCTGTGGTTAGACATTGACAAGAAGTAGGGTACCTCAAGGATATCATTGCCCATGGATTACATGCAGCCATCTATGTTTATCATACAATACTTTACTTGTGAAGGTCGTTACAAATATCTCCACGGGCTAAATTTCAAGATCTTGAGCGCCCTCCGCCACGAAAATAGACCGGTAAGTTTACCTAGCTTTTTATTTAACATTGTGAAAAAGCAAGCTTCTCTAGTTCAATCATGAAAAGATCAATCTGTTTCCCATCATTGTTTAATCAAATTAATTATGGAAAGAGAATTAAATAAGAAATTGATATGGACTTGGGATGAATTCTTAGCAATGGATGAAGTAGTTCCTAGAGTGGTTGACCCTAGAGGCCAAGGTATAGGAAGAAGGGCTAACACAACAATGGGGGTTTGCAAAGTAATTCAAAGAACAAAAGTCCTTACTGAAGCCTCTTCCTCTAACCCTAACCCGTCTAGGAAAAGAGCTTGTAATATTAGTACTCCTATTTTTAATAGGAAGAGAGGTAAAAGAAAGGAAGCCGATGTCATTCCTGACACCCCACCTTCTGTGAAAACCAGGTCTGCTTCCATGAAAGATAAGGGTAAAACCCTAGAATCAGAGGAAGTAATTCCAGAACAACAACCATATAATGATAATGTTAGTAACATAGCTAATGAAACCTTGCCCTCTTATGAGGAAATGGCTCCAGAAGAACCTCCTGTAGAAATTATGGAGGAGGTGTCCACCAGAAGGAGGAAACACAAGGATCCTCCATGCTCTTCCCAAACCCCTGCTAGAAAGAGTGCAAGGCTTTCTGCCAACATCAGCAGGGATGACAAGTATCCTATTCAATTTGTGAATGTAGAATCCTCTAAGTCTTTAGAGAAGTCCTCTTCTGAGGAAATAGTTTAGAAAAGTATAGATAGTGATACCATTTCTTATAGTATGAATTTTGAAGCAACAGCTGATCCTAATATTGATTATATCCTCATAGATAGTGATAGAGATTCTGAGGAGGCAGAGGAGTTTTTCGATGACTCTGTTGGGAAAGATAATGCTGATAATTTAGAAAACTTAGCTACTGATGAATTCCCTGCAATTAATGAGGATGTTGTTGAAAAAGTGTTAGAGAAAATAAACAAGGATGGGTTAGAAACACTGGCTAAAGCAACTAAAACCTGTCAAGAGGATAATGTAATAAAAAATCTTTTCATATGGAAAGGGGAGACTTCCACTTAGGAAGAAGTAATAAAAACCCCTCAGCTTGCACTAGGATGGATTGATATTCGTAATCAGAAACCCATGCCACCACCAAACCTATCTACACCCTTAGCTGTAGGGTTGAGCTTGTATCAGAATTTTGTATGGGAAAGGGCACAATGGAAGTTAGAAAAAGAAAAACTGAAAAGGACCATTGATGAGAAAGCTCATTAATTAGAATAGAAAATAGATTAGTTTGCAATTTTGGAAAGAAGGGTTAAGCAGATTACTGAATTAATTCTTGAAGCTATGGCATGCAGGTCACCATCTCCAGCCTATGCTTTGTTCCTTAAGGAGCAATTTGTTAATTTTAAATTAACCAGGATTGTAGAAGGATTGAATCCTCCCATTTCAACACCTCATGAATTCTATGATGCATTTAAATCAACTCTCATGTCTATAATTTTTTTTTTTGTGTGAATTGTATTTACATAATCTTATTGTACTAGATGACAGGGACTAGAATTCACTACTGTATGTGGGAGATGTCCAGTTAAGAGCAGTGATGTCTTGGATGTAGAATGAGATAAGAAGGGAACATTAGGATTTCCCATAAGGAAATAGTGAAATAGATACACCCTTGCTGATGAGGCCTAAAGTTCAGCATTCTAGACGAACTCTTCTTGATTGGCTCTCAATCATTATGAACCCAAGTGGAGCCAGCAAGGTCTACCCGGTCAGAGAGAAAGCATATACAGACTGGGATCAGCACTCATCACAGACTATTGAGGTTACAATCACTGCTTGTAGGCATACATGGGTAAGGATGTCACATGATCTGAAGGTTCGAGAACCTCATTCTCCACATAACCTAACTCTTGTCACTCACCAATCCCCATGGTATATAATGTTGGGCAGGAAACTACTTAATTATTGGATTCCATTAAGGTTCCAACCACCTATCCTCCTGCAGCCCTTATTAGCAGTAAATGAAAGTGTAGAAGATCATGAGTTGGCTAAAGAAGTGTAGAGGTGGGAAAGACTCTAGGAAAATCATGGGTATTTCAACTATGTTGTTGATGATTAAGGGGAAAAATTGCCAGTGACCTGAGGCTATGGGCAAGGTTCTACAACTTTATGATTGCTGGGGACTAGCAATAGGATAGTTGGGGGGAATGATGAGCCTCTTAAATGACCATCTTCTCAAGTGCTTTATATTTTCTTTTTAGCAGTTTACTTGCAAAATAGATACTTAGACTTGTGGTTTAATATGCATATTTATATGTGTAAAGACATGAAGGCATTATATTTTTCCATCAGTATACACAAGGAAAAATATGATCTGCACCATTGGTTGTCACTACATCGACAGATAGGGCACAACACTACCTGAAACCAAGGTTACCCGACAAATAATATTCAGTGTTATCAAATGAAAAAAAGGTAAAGGAAACCTGATGAGTAACAATAGTGCAAACCGACGGAATAGAATAGAGAGGAACCCAACAGATGAAGGGAACCAAACAATCAGTTCAAACAAAGGAACGCCGACAGCCAAAACAAGGGGGCTGACCCAGAAAGAACACAGGATGCAGAGCCTCAAGGAGATGACTTACAACACAGTAACAACACATAGTCAGCCTATCCCTTCCTTTAATACCAAAAACAACATCCAATCAAAATGAGTAATTAGCCTACTCCCCAACAAAACAACAAAAGAAATAACTATTTATTAGTGTTTCTAGTAACTAAACATGGATGAATAAATGCTTATTTATATTTCTAGAAGTTAAAAGTTTAATATTTGATTGGAAGAGTCGTACAATTTTATTGGAACCTAGAGTGCATGATTACTAAGGCATTTGTGCTTAAGTATTGGTAAAGATATTTATTACAGGAAAATGTATTGGTTATTAGCAGAATGTGCATTGGATTAGTCATGCAAATTTTTGAAGTAGATGTAGTGCATGGTTATTAAGACATCTTTAAGTAGGTATCCAAAAACACTTTGAAATGATCATTTTTTAACCCTTGTGCTCATAATAAATCCTACAATGTTCGTTTTTACTACCCAGAATCAAAACAATAGCTATAAGAAATGAAGTTGCATACGAACACATTAAAGAAAAGGTCAAAATTTGATGTATCGTTTAAGAGATAAGGATGTGCCATGTTAGGTATAATTGTTATTGGTGCTCTTCCTGTATGTTGACATTTTTTGTTTTTTTAGACTGGTATTATTGTTAGTTAGTTGTTAGTACTAGTTAAATTATAGATAATTGATTTGAATTTTCTCTACAATAAATGAAATCTTAAAAATTAAGCTTCTATCAACGAATGTGTGCTGGCTTTTGGTTTGCAATTGTGTATATATTTTTTGATTGACATTTTGGAATGTATTAAGTGATCCATCATTAGGAGGAAGAATCTTAATATATACACAATTGCAAACTAAAAACTTGCACACATTCGAGACGGATTGTGGAAGACTCGTACCAACTTTCTATCAAAGATTAAATCAAATCTTATAGGAAAATATGATTTTTATGTATATTGAATTATATTTGGAAAAGTACAAAATAAGCCTTGCACAAAAACAATTAAGATTGTCATTATAAGGGTGAATATTGTACTTTATTTTTTCATTTTATACTCAATTTGAAGTAATCACTTCACCAACGAAGATAAAACTCTTATATAGAAATGACACAAACACTTTTAATTTCAAATTTAATGTTAAAAGTATTACATCTTAATTGTGATTAGAGAGTAAATAATTAGGTAGACAATGTTATTTATTAGGTCATCATTGCAATAGTTTGCAAATATTAGTAAATGAATATTTAAATAGTTAGGTGTTAAGTCAATACCATAATTAAATAGTTGTGATCTTGTAAGTGATTGTATTTGTTTAGGAAGTTGTTTCTTGGTACTTAATTTCTGATAGGAGTATGAATGATTTTATAAAGCTATTTGTTAGTTAACAGATTTGTCTTTTTATAAATAATCTTTTAAGTTTTCTCTATCACCCTTAAAAGACAAACTATTCTTAATAGTTGGGTAAGTGTATTTTATAATCACTTCCCTCTTAATTTTATAACAGGTACAACTCCCTTAAATGATATTCAATGAAATGAGAAAATAGCTTAATTTGTTAGCTTTTAACCAGAAAGCTTATAAAGGCAACAATATCATTCTTTGATGATATGTTTTGAGACAACTAGAGAAGTACATATAACCAGGTAATGAATAGGAAGGAAACACAGTCACTTCCACAATAGCATTTCATGAAAACATAAACAACTTTGACTGCAGATAATAGATAACAGATAAAACTCAAGATTTAGATACCGTGAAACAACTGACTAAGATATAAAACAGGTCAAACTATATGCCGACACAGGGCACTTTGCTCAAAATCATAAACAACACAGATTCATTGATTTTCCTGTCATATACTTCGAAAATTACTACACAGGTAATTATCTAAAAATCAATTATGTTCACAACAATCACCATCTGAATTCTAATTATCAAAACTATATCTATCTATCAAAGTTTTTCCGAACCCTTTCAAATTTTTAGCAGCCAAAATAAAAAGCAGTAGACCACCGAGAGGCCTCCTGAAAAACACGGCCTCTCGGTGAAATAGTTAAGTAACAAATCTATGAGTCAGAGGACACGCGTCCTTGAAATTTAGCATAACAACAAAGTAAAAATAGGAAACTAGATGGCAGAATCAGGTTCTTTATCCAAGGCATGATCCACGCTTGTCACTGGAATCCCTTCTTAATCAGTAACCGATTGGGTCGGTTTCCATTCTTTTTACACTTGAACTAACTCCTTGGCAAGCGACAGGTGCAGGATCTTAGAGTTCACTATTCGGGCCATGGAGGCATCTTTATTCCAACTCAGCTTTTTCACCCTATCAGTAACATTAGATAACTGATCAACACACAAATAAAGCATGGATTCAATCCTTGCTATCTAGGTCAAATCAGAGGCCTTGGGCTGAATCTTGTCTCTAATGGTTTTAATAGCTGATTCAAAAGCATCCAAAGCACCTTTTAGTTATTGTTCACCGAAGACAGAGGGGTAGGTATAAGTGAAATTAATCACTTTCAACTCTGTTAGGGTAGCCTTTTGGATTTGCTTTGCTTCAACTTCATATTCTTTATTCTCTGTAATAGCACTTCTTATCAGGGCAATACGCCAGCTGATGTTTTTTTTGAGTATGAAGAAGTAGGACTCCTCAGCACCTTTCAGTGACTTTTCTGCATAGAATTTACCAAAGCCATGCCTTTCAATTTCCATAAATTTGGTCATTGCTGACACCCACTTCTCTTCATCTGTGCTCCATACTTGTCGTTGAGCCTGCAATTCCTCTATAGTTTTCTTGGTGTTATGAAGGACTGAATGAAAATATTTGATATACTGTTTGCCATTTTTTAGCACCCGAGCCATCCATTCATCCACTGAAGAAACTAGAGTTCATCCCCTTTGAACTTGATTCAATAGAGTCTTATTTTCTTTGAAATTGGGGTCGAACACTTGAGAAGACTGAGACAATGAGGTAGCATCAAAGTTGCAAAATGCGTTAATAAATTGAGAAAGTGAAAGAATGGTCTGTTTCAATTCTTTATTTTCTTTGCTATCCTGCACCAATGTAATAAGCATTTGTTGGGCTATTTCTTTGAATAAGTGGTTTTTCCCTGCTCTGTCCATTGTTCCCAACTCGATTTTGGTAACTTCAAAGTCCTCAACTGCCACATCTGGTTTCTCTTCCTTGGGGCTATAAGTAGCAACCTTGGTCGTCCACATTCCAGTCCTAGCATTAGCAAACATGCGCGCTGTGCTTTTTACCTTCTTGGATTTAGGGGTTTTCTGAGCATACTTACTCACAATATCTTGTACTGGTATGGACATAGGAATTAGAATCCGCTTTTTATTGACCGAGGAAGTCAGCCATTTGGGTATGTCGCTGGTCGCTGCCAATTGGGGACCGACTTTAATAGTAGTATCCATTAAATCTAGGGTTACATCTTGAAGATCAAAAAGATCTTTCCCAATTTGGTCGTCATCACCAATATGATAATTCAATTCTTCAAACTTATCATCTTCCATATTTACTGTCTTTGTCTGTTCTTGAGTCATCTTTGCCTTCTTTTTAGATCGGGAGCGTGACCTGGTGATACGCTGAGGAGAAACCACAGATGAAAGTTCCGCAACAGACTTCTTTTTAGACTCTGTCTTCTACTGCTTACCAGATGAACCTGCATTATTAGATGTTTTAGGCGTGTTAGAAACAAAGGGGGAAGAAAATAAAATTGAAGATTTATTTCCAGTCTTTTTAGGACTAGACTGCCCCTTTTTCTCTTGTAGCCACTGCTCAGTTAATTTGAGAACATGCTATGTTCTACTTTGAATGTCATCATCTTCCTCTTTTGACCAATCAACATATACCTCTTCAGTATCGAGAGGTCTTTTGAAATTAGGTTCAATCAAATCAGAACCATCATCTATCACTCCCTCTATGCTAAATTTTATTCTCATTGACAGAATTTGAGAGATGCAGAGTCTACTGTGACTTTTGATCATGACTTGAGATTCATTTACACAATCTTCCCAGAAATCCTCTAAATGAGGAATTGGGAACATGTGAGACCTTAAGCCCAGGCTGCCACTAGCAAAAAATTTATTATCAAAGCCTGTTCTTTCTATATAGTACTTGAAAAAAAAATGACCTAGGTCACTTCTGATACTTATATCATCTTCAAATGTTAGACATAAAAGCTTCCCTAGCTGCAATGGAAATAGTTTTTCACCTCGGTCTCCAGGAAGGAAACACTTTAGCACAACGGCAAGCTGTCTATAGATTTTAGCAAAAATAAAACAGTCAAATGCATACCGAGGCAATTTGGTAGGGGCATCTTCAAAACCACCAATTCTTAAATAAGAGAACTTAGGGAATTGGATGTAATAACTCCCAAACCTAGTCACAAAGTGATGAGCTTCTGAGCTCATCCTCCTGGCCGAATCTCCAGACATTTCAATGCAAAGTTTTCCCATAAAAGTATCATGAACTCTCCTATAATTTTGAATTATACTATCTTTACGAAGCATAGAGAAATAGTGAAACACACACATGCCATCAATCCTAGGCTCATGAATCATGCCACTCCATATCCTACTACATGCTAGACAATACATGAGATAAGAGGACATATAAAAGCTACAGCCAGTATGCTTGGAACTATTCAACTATTCCCTCATGGATTCTGCAATTAACTCAGCCCAATCCAGCTTATGCTTGCCCTCTAAAATAATTTCTACATAACAGAATAACCAATCTGCAAACAAAGAAGCCTCAGGTGACCCCCTAACTTTGTGCAACATTACCACGATATCACTAATATGCGGGTGCATGTGATTTATGTTTAATTTTTTAGGCAACTGAGAACCTCCTCTTTGGGCATTTATCAACCAATACTTAGCCATGGAAGTACGGTTCACATCAGCATTGAGTTTGAACTTAACTAGAGATTGGGTGAGAGAAAAAGTTGAGAAAGTCCGTTCTTGGATTTGGAAAGCCGAGGCAATAATTCCTCTATTTACAGCCATCAACACTTCACCATTTCTGTTAAGAATTGACTCAATTCGCTGGTCATAATGTTTAATACATTCATGAACAAGCTGAGGGAAAACTACTGCAGGAGGGAAACATGCGGCTGTACATAACCCACTACTCAAAATTTCCATAGAAGGGACATTTTCTTCCACACATGTAGTAATCCCATCAGCTATCCTTTCAATATCATAACCTTCTAGGTCTGTGTTTGTTACGATAGAATTTTCACAGACTAAACTAGACACATTCCCAAAGAAATGAAATGCTAACTTCATTTTCCAAGAACAGACTGCAAATTGCTACAGAAACCCCTGCAAAATTCACTAGCTTTTAAATTTAAACACTGGAAGAGTGACAGCCTGACTTTCCTTAATCTCTAAGGAAAATTCTGCAGCTGGAGCTCCAAAAAACCCTTACCTCTGTTCTTTGTGCATATAGAGAACAACAGTAATTCAAAAATGAATGCCAAGGAGGGCTTTTAAAGGAAACATCTAGAATGAGTAATTAACTACCCATAATTAAGACAATAATGTCTCGAAAAGAGAAGTGACCGTTCCCACATGCAATCATTTACTACCACTTTGCACAAACTTTTATGTCACATGAACTCCTCATTAATTTGACAGCTCAGACATGATTTAGCCACTGCCGAAAGACCTCTTCATTAAATTTTTTACCTGAGTGGGACCCATGTCTGAAAAGACGGGAGCTGTCCTTGATTTATGCCACCTATCATTTTTAAAGATCCTTGAACAGTCTTGAACACTCTTGAACAAGTTCAAAGATGTTCGTATGTGTTCACCTTCATTCAAGCTCATTCCTTAATATCCCACCAACACTTTGATACCGAGAGCCAAATCACTTAACCGATAATTTTCCACCCTAGATTGGCCAAAGTTCTGTAATCTGATGATCACAAAACACCTTCCTTTAGTGAAAACGCTAGTCACTTGCTTCTGCTTTATAAAGAAAATGAATGAGCTTGAACATCCTTGAACGCCCTTGAACAAGTTCAAGGTAGTTCATAGGTGTTCAAGCCTGTTCAAACCTATTCAAATCTATTCAAACCTGTTCAAAAGATATGTTAGCAAAAGACTTTTCTCTCCTTAGCGAGAAATGACTGAACATAGGGAAGAAATTTTGCTGGGATTTTAAACATGAGGGCTTACGTAGCTTGAGATACACAAAATAACAAGGTGAATCTGAAAAAGTAACACTGAGGACAAAGATCAAGATTTGGACTAACACTAGCTCTGACTGGGGACTGGCTTTTCTCAAAAGCCAGAGAACTCAACTGCTCTAGTTTCACAAATTGCTGCAAAAAGGGCTCAGAAAACTTGCAAGAAAGGGAAGACACACCAGACAGAAGCAAACCTAACCTAATATATACAGCAGGACACAAAGACAGAGACTAAAGCTTCAGCGACTTAAGATCTTGCCCATTATAGGATAATGGTAAGGTCGTTCCATCTGGATAGGCCAACTTGAAAGCATTTGTTCCCAACTCTTCAGTGATAACAAAGGGGCCTTTCCACAATGACTCAAACTTACTGTGGGCATCTTTAGGAGCTTTTCTTTTGTCCCACAGCAGAACTTCATCTCCTTTTAGAAAACTTCTAGGTCTTGCTTTCCTGTCAAAAATGTTCTTCACTCTAGCTTGATTCTCAATAATCTTATCTACCAGAGCTTCTCTTTCTTCTTCTAATTTATGCAAGTACATAATTCTTTTCTCCAAGGAGTCTTTGAAAGTTTGATCCTCAATGGCTATCTGTAGCTTTGCTACGGAGAGTTCCAAAGGAACTAATACTTGTGCCCCAATTCCATACACCAACTCAAAGGGTTCCATACCAATTGCTCTTTTAGGCATAATTCTATCAGCCCAAAGGGCTTCAAAAATCTTCTTATGCCAATTTTTGCCACTATCATCTACTAGCTTTTTCATGATCATTATCAAGTTTTTATTACTTGACTCGACCTGTCCATTTCCTTGGGGGAAGTAATCGGACGAATGAGCCAGAGAGATATTCTAATCGAAACAGAAAAGGGAAAGCTCCTGTGAAGAGAAATAAGTGGCATTATCTACCACAATCTTTTGGGGTACACCAAAACGCACCAAAATGTTATCTTTTAAGAAATCACAAACTAATTGAGAGTTAGCCTTTTTGGTTGGAATAGCCTCGACCCACTTAGTGAAGTAGTCAGTTGCTGTTAGAATATAAATGTGACCTGCACTTGACTGAGGACTGACAGGGCCTATAAAATCAATACCCCATTGCTTGAATGGTTCACTCACCACAAATGGACTTAAAGGCAAAGCGGCTAATTGAGGCCTTCCAGAAAATAATTGACATTTTTCGCAATTCCTAACGAATGCATAGGCATCTATAAACATACTCGGCCAATAAAAACAATTTCAGAGGATTTTGGATGCCGTTACTGTAGATGAGAAATGACCTCCACAAGCCTCCTCATGAAAGGTTTTGAGCAACTTTAATTGCTGGCTTTTATCCACACATCTTAGAAACATACCATCAAGACCCCTTTTATAAAGCACACCTTGCCATATTACATACTTAGCAGCTTGCAGCCTCAGAGTTTAGCTTTCTTTATCTGAAAACCTTTGTGGACATTCTCCATACATCAGGAAATAGGCAATGTCACAAAGCCAAGAATCTGTTAAACTAACCAATAATACTTGAGATATTTCAGATTCTGGATTTTCAGGATGACTAACATTTTCTGTGATAAATTTATACAAACCTCTGCCTCTAACCACCTTAGTGGTTTTGATTATCAAATCATATTCCTAAATATTTTTCACCCATGCTGCTCTTTTTTTCATGGCTATTTCTTGTTGGGTGAGTTGTGCTTTCACAGCTGAATCAGGGACAAACACTATAGAATGTAGGATGTAGAATCTGAACTGCTTAACTGATTTCACCACAGTGAAGGCTTGCTTTTCAATTGGAGAATACTTTAGTTCATTCTTTTTTAAAGGTGTACTCATGAAAGCGATGGGGGCTTCATTTCCTGAAACATCTTTCTGAGTTAGAATTCCAGACAGTGTGTGATCAGAGGTGTAACAATAGATGATAAAATCTTTTTTGTAATCTGGGTAAACTAGAGATGGGGAATTAGCCACAGCTATCCTAATTTATCCAAAAGCCTTTCTACCTTCTTCTGTCCACTTAGAAGGATGTTTTTCACTCATCATCCCCACTATGTGCCTTGTCAACTAAAAAAAATCTGGGACAAAAGCCCTCAAAAAGTTAATTTGACCAAAGAAAGATTTGACCCCTGTCCTTGTTGAAGGTAGACCGATCTATTGAATAGCCTTGACTCTTTTGAGATCAATTCTGATTCCCTCTTTGGATACGATATGTCCCAATAATTTTCCTTCGGTAAAACCAAAAATTGACTTTTTAGGATTAAGTGAAATGCCATGATCTCTACATCTCTGCAGCACTGATTTAAGGTCTCAGACATGATGTTTCCTCCTTTTGGAGTACACCGTTAAATCATCAAGGTAAATCACTATGATTCTGTTTTTTAGATCAGCAAAAGAGGAATCCATTGCCCTTTGAAAAGTTTCCCCCGCATTGATCAAGCCAAAGGGCATTCTATTGTAAGAAAAATTTCCCCACGGTGTAGTAAAAACAGTCTTCTGTTTATCATCATCAACCACACTTACTTGATTATATCCAGAAAACCCATCAAGTAGAGACATCATTTCTGACCCTGCAATTGCCTGTAATACATGTTCCATTTTGGGTAGGGCGTAATTAGCTTTGAGACTGGCTTGATTTAAATTCCTAAAGTCTACGCAGATCCTTATTTCACCATTCTTCTTTCTGACAGGGACAATATTCACAATCCAGGTTGAATGGTGGATAGGGTAGATGATTCTAGCTTTTAGCATCTTGTCAACCTCTTTTA
>MU226880.1:4020010-4034827 GCA_018584345.1 Thuja plicata | reverse complement strand
ACCAGCCCCTGAACCTGCGGTAGCACAACTACCATCAAATTCCATCAACCAAATTTGTTCATTTCCACCAAGATGTTCACAAAGGGGAGGGGTTTCATCTGAGAAAATCATGTAATTACCAAATTCATAGTCTTCAAATAAAATTTGTGCTTTAGGATCATCAAATGGAATTACAGTGTATTTGTTCTTGGCTTCAGGTTCTAGTTTGACCTTTTTCTTCCCAATAGGGATGATGGCTTCTGACCAATCCATCTTTATTTCCCCGCCCATGTCTCTGTAGAAAGTTCTACTCAAGAGAATACTGTAACTTGCAGGTATATCTGCTAGTAAAATGGTCAGCTTGAGCCTTTTATCAGGATAGGCTGCTAAAATAGCTTGAGAATCTTTAACTTGACCAATTAAGGGTACTTGTTTTCCATCCATTGAATAACACCTCCCAAAGGTTTCGGTCATGGTTAAACCTAAAGCCTTGGCGACAGACAAGGGCATAACATTGTCAGAGGCTCCTGAGTCTATAATGCAGTTACTCAATTTGAGGCCATTTAGGAGTAGGGAAATATAAAAGGGGCCAGGCTTCCTAGTTTCATCAAATTCACATTTCACTTCAGGAGTAGGAGTGACAGCAGTGTTGCTCTGGTTCATGACAAATGGTGAAATATCTGTAGGGGAATCAAGTGGTTGATCAATTGGGTCAACAACACATTGGTTAGATTGTGATGAGTCTGCAAGGTCACCTTTCACGTATTTGACTAGTTTGTCTAATTCTTTGGGATTTAACCTCAGATATTCTACGGGAGAGATTTGAATAGCAGAAGACCTGCAAAATTCTACAATATCAAAAGAAGACAAGCTGGAGTCTTTTCGCACAACCTTAACATCAGGGGTCAAAGAACTAGAAGAAGAAGCAGTACCTACAGGATCCCAAGTCTTATGGATAGGATTAGCTGGAGCTGGACTATTCTTTGAAAACTTTTGATTTTGAGTAAGCATAGCACAAGCAGGATCCCCAAGGGTAACCAGAATATCTCCTCTTTCTGAATCAGATTCGTATTCTAAAAATTATGAACCAGAGTCGCCAGGTCTATCTTGAGGGAGCTCTTCTATAGTACATTCCCCTAACACATCCTTAGTAGCCTCCATTTGTACATGTCTTTGTATATCAGGGCAAGAATTACCATCATGATCTATAGTTATATGGAAGGAACACATAACAACTTCTTTTGGTGAAGCTTCTATGGACAATCTTGGTTGATTTGGAGGTAACAGAGGAGTTTTATTGTGCCATTGATTAGATTGTTTTCGGCTAATATCTTGATAAGGAGGATGGAATGAAGATCCCTATTTAGGTAATTGCCTTTTCAAGGCAATTATGTCATTCAATAATCTTTGAACGATTGGATCTATAGGAGCCAAAGTAGAAGGTTGAGAATGAGGATTCTAAACATCTTTTCTCCATTTCCCAACTGTAACAAGATCATCTTCTAACTCGGTAGCCTAGTCTTGGGCAACAGCTAAATCGGCTGGTCTACTCCTTCTCAAGTGAAATCCTATGTCCGGGGGCATAGAATTTACAAAGAAACACTGCTGGTTTTTAGGGGTTGGTCTTTTGGAAATAGGGATTCTATGGATAACTTTGTTGTATCTTGCCACATAATCTCTCATCGGCTCATGAATCTCCTTCTTCATTTGTGTCAATTGTGCTAGCAAAGAATGTTCATCATCAGCTCCTTTAAAATGCCCTTTGAATGTTATCTTCATGGTTTTCCAACTTGTGATTGATCCATCTGGTAGATGGCCAAACCAATCTACGGCTCCTTCTAAGAGAGATTGAGTGAAGAGTCTTACTGCTACATCTTCATGTTGTACTGCCAAAATGGCAGTAGCTACATTGAAGGCATTCAAGTGCTCATCGATCGAAACTTTGCCGTCTCCTGAGAATTTAGGTAAAACTTCTTTGATACCTTTAGGGAGAGGATGATGAGCTCCCAAATTCAAAGGACCAATGGCTGAGCCATAACTGTACTTGGAAAGATTGTAACTAGAGGTGGCACTTGAATACCAAACAAAGTTAAAGCTTGCCAAACACTAGAGGACGAAGAAGAATTGGGGGTAGCTTTAGGAGGAGAAGGAGGTCTACTTTTTTCTTTGGGTCTTAAGATGGAAGGGGAGGAAAAATGAAGATTTTTCAAGCTTTCAAATAAAGTATCAAAAATACCCTCCTTCCTCTGGGACCTGGTGTAAGGTCGAGAATCTAGAATTATTCTAACTTATTACCTTTGAGCGATTCTATCAACAACTTGTACCTCCTGGGTGATTGGGAGTCCTCTTAACCACTCTCCTATATCTTCCTCTTCTTCTAAAACTAGGATAACTTGTTGATACTGGTGATAACTAGTCTGTAAACTCCAAGCAATAGTTTTCAAATCAGAAATGATATCCTCTTGAGTGTTTTCAAAATTAAGATCTGGTTGGATAACAGGAGGTTGCTCCTCCAAATTGGGTATTATCACAGTTGGTAGGACCATAAATTATTCATAAAATAGAACATTAAACATGGGTCTACACTGTAAGTGCTCCCTAGTAGAGTCGCCAAAAATCTGTTAGTGAACAGATTTGTCTTTTTATAAATAATCTTTTAAGTTTTCTCTATCACCCTTAAAAGACAAACTATTCTTAACAGTTGGGTAAGTGTATTTTATAATCACTTCCCTCTGAATTTTATCACAGGTACAATTCCCTTAAATGATATTCAATGAAATGAGAAAATAGCTTAATTTGTTAGCTTTTAACCAGAAAGCTTATAAAGGCAACAATATCATTCTTTGATGATATGTTTTGAAACAACTAGAGAAGTACATATAACCAAGTAATGAATAGGAAGGAAACACAGTCACTTCCACAATAGCATTTCATGAAAACATAAACAACTTTGACTGCAGATAATAGATAACAGATAAAACTCAAGATTTAGATACTGTGAAACAGCTGACTAAGATATAAAATAGGTCAGACTATATGCCGACATAGGGCACTTTTCTTAAAATCATAAATAGCACAGATTCATTGATTTTCCTATCATATACTTCAAAAATTACTACACAGGTAATTATCTAAAAATCAATTCTATTCACAACAATCACCATCTGAATTCTAATTATCAAAACTATATCTATCTATCAAAGTTTTTCCGAACCCTTTCAAAGTTTTAGCAGCTAGAATAAATATCAGTAGAGCACCGAGAGGCCTCTCAAAAAACATGGCCTCTCGGTGAAATAGTTAAGTAACAAATCCATCAGTCAGAGGACACGCATCCTTGAAATTTAGCATAACAACAAAGTAAAAATAGGAAACTAGATGGCAGAATCAGGTTCTTTATCCAAGGCATGATCCTCCCTTGTTGCTGGACTCCCTTCTTCATCGGTAATTGATTGGGTTGGTTTCCATTCTTTGTACGCTTGAACTAACTCCTTGGCAAGCGACAGGTGTGGGATCTTAGAGTTCACTATTCGGGCCATGGAGGCGTCTTTATTCCAACTCAACTTTTTCACCCTATCAGTAACATTAGATAACTGATCAACACACAAATAAAGCATGGATTCAATCCTTGCTATCTGGGTTAAATCAGAGGCCTTGGGCTGAATCTTGTCTCTGATGGTTTTAATAGCTAATTCAAAAGCATCCAAAGACCCTTTCAGTTCTTGTTCACCGAAGACAGAGGGGTAGGTATAAGTGAAATTAATCACTTTCAAATCTGTTAGGGTAGCCTTTTGGATTTTCTTTTCTTTAGCTTCATATTCTTTATTCTCTATAATAGCACTTCTTATCAGGGCAATATGCCAGCTGATGTTTTTTCTAAGTATGAAGAACTAGGACTCCTCAGCACCTTTCAGTGACTTTTCTACATAGAATTTACCAAAGCCATGCCTTTCAATTTCCATAAATTTGGTCATTGCTGACACCCACTTCTCTTCATCTATGCTCCATACTTGTTGTTGAGCCTACAATTCCTCTATAGTTGTCTTAGTGTTATGAAGGACTAAATGAGAATCTTTGATATATTGTTTGCCATTTTTTAGCACCTGAGCCATCCATTCATCCACTGAAGAAACTAGAGTTCGTCCCCTTTGAACTTGATTCAGTAGAGTCTTATTTTCTTTGGAATTGGGGTCTAACACTTGGGAAGACTGAGACAACGGGGTAGCATCAAAGTTGCAAAATGCATTAATAAACTGAGAAAGTGAAACAATGGTCTATTTCAATTCTTTCTTTTCTTTGCTATCCTGCACCGATGTAATTAGCATTTGTTGGGCTGTTTCTTTGAATAAGTGGTTTCTCCCGGCTCTGTCCATTGTTCCCAACTCAATTTTGGTAACTTTAAAGTCCTCAACTGCCACATCTGATTTCTCTTCTTTGGGCCTATAAGTAGCAACCTGAGCCATCCACTTTCTAGTCTTAGCATCAGCAAACATGCACGCTGTGCTTTTTAACTTCTTGGCCTTAGGGGTTTTTTGAGCGTACTTATAATATCTTGTACTGGTATGGACACAAGAATCAGACTCTGCTTTTTATTGACAAAGGAAGTCAGCCATTTGGGTGTGTCGCTGGTCGCTGCTGGTTGGGGACTAAATTTAACAGGAGTATCCATTAAATCTAGGGTTACGTCTTCAAGATCAAAAAGATCTTTCCCAATTTGGTCATCATCACCAATTTGATAATTCAAGTCTTCAAACTTATCATCTTCCAGATTTACTGTCTCCGTCTATTCTTGAGTCATCTTTGCCTTCTTTTGGGATCGGGAGCGCGACCTGGTGATACGCTGAGGAGAAACCACAGATGAAAGTTCCACAACAGACTTCTTTTTAGACTCTTTCTTCTGCTGCTTACCAGATGAACCTGCATTATCAGATGTTTTAGGTGTGTTAGAAACAAAGGGGGAAGAAAATAAAATTGAAGATTTATTTCTAGTCTTTTTAGGACTGGACTGCCCCTTTTTCTCTTGTAGCCACTTCTCAGTTAATTTGAGAACATGTTGTGTTCTACTTTGAATGTCATCATCTTCCTCTTTTGACCAATCAACATCTACCTCTTCAGTATCGAGAGGTCTTTTGAAATTAGGTTCAATCTAATCAGAACCATCATCTGTCACTCCCTATATGCTAAATTGTATTCTCATTAACATAATTTGAGAGATGCAGTCTACTGTGACTTCTGATCATGACTTGAGATTCATTTACACAATCTTCCTAGAAATCCTCTAAATGAGGAACTAGGAACATGTGAGACCTTAAGCCCAGGCTGCCACTAGCAAAAATTTTATTATCAAAGCCTATTCTTTCTGTATAGTACTTGAAATCAAAATGACCTAGGTCACTTCTGATACTTATAGCATCTTCAAAGGTTAGAAATGAAAGCTTCCCTAGATGCAATGGAAATAGTTTTTCACCTCGGTCTCCAGGAAGGAAATGCTTTAGCATGACGGCAAGCTATCTACAGATTTCAGCAAAAATAAAATAGTCAAATGCATACTAAGGCAATTTGGTAGGGGCATCTTCAAAACCACCAATTCTTAAATAAGAGAACTTAGGGAATTGGATGTAATAACTCCCAAACCTAGTCACAAAGTGTTGAGCTTCTGAGCTCATCCTCCTGGCCGAATCTCCAGACATTTCAAAGAAAATTTTTCCCATAAAAGTATCATGAACTCTCCTATAATTTTGAATTACACTATCTTTACGAAGCATAGAGAAATATTCAAACACACACATGCCATCAATCCAAGGCTCATGAATCATGCCACTCCATATCCTACTACATGCTAGACAATACAGGAGTTAAGATGACATATAAAAGCTACAACCAGTATGCTTGGAACTATTCAACTGTTCCCTCATGGATTCTGCAATTAACTCAGCCCAATCCAACTTATGCTTTCCCTCTAAAATAATTTCTACATAACAAAATAACCAATCTGCAAACAAAGAAGCCTCAGGTGACCCCCTAACCCTATGCATCATTACCATGATATCACTAATATGCGGGTGCATGTGATTTCTGTTTAATTTCTTGGGCAACCGAGAACCTCCTCTTTGGGCATTTATCAACTAATACTTAGCCATGGAAGTACGGTTCGCATCAGCATTGGGTTTGAACTTAACTAGAGATTGGGCGGGAGAAAAAGCTGAGAAAGTCCGTTCTTGGATTTGGAAAGCCGAGGCAACAATTCCTCTATTTACGACCATCAACAATTCACCATTTCTGTTAAGAATTAACTCAGTTCGCTGGTCATAATGTTTAATACATTCATGAACAAGCTCAGGGAAAACCACTGCAGGAGGGAAACATGTGGCTATACATAACCCACTACTCAAAATTTCCATAGAAGGGACATTTTCTTCCATACATGTAGTAAGCCTATCAGCTATCCCTTCAATATCATAACCTTCTAGGTCTGTGTCTGTTACGATAGAATTTTCGTAGACTAAACTAGACACATTCCCAAAGAAATGAAATGTTGACTTCATTTTGCAAGAACAGACTGCAAATTGCTACAGAAACCCCCACAAAATTCACCAGCTTTTAAATTTAAACACTGGAAGAGTGACAGCCTGACTTACCTTAATCTCTGAGGAAAATTCTGCAACTAGAGCTCCGAAAAACCCTTACCTCCATTCTTTGTGCATATAGAGAACAACAGTAATTCAAAAATGAATGCCAAGGAGGGATTTTAAAGGAAACATTTAGAATGAGTAATTAACTACCCATAATTAAGACAATAATGTCTCGAAAAGAGAAGTGACCGTTCCCACACGTGATCATTTATTGCCACTTTGCAAAAACTTTTATTACACACGAACTCCTCATTAATTTGACAGCTCAGACATGATTTAGCTGCCGCTGAAAGACCTCTTCATTAAAATTTTTACCTGAGTGGGACCCATGTATGAAAAGACGGTGGCTATCCTTGATTTATGCCACCTATCATTTTTAAAGATCCTTGAACACTCTTGAACACTCTTGAACAAGTTCAAAGATGTTCATATGTGTTCACCTTCATTCAAGCCCATTCCTTAATATCCCACCAACAATTTGATACCAAGAGCCAAATCACTTAACTGATAATCTTCCACCCTAGATTGGCCAAAGTTCTGTAATCTAATGATCACAAAACACCTTCCTTTAGCGAAAACACTAATCACCCGCTTCTGCTTTATAAATAAAATGAACGAGCTTGAACATCCTTTAACGCCCTTGAACAAGTTCAAGGTAGTTCATAGGTGTTCAAGCCTATTCAAACCTGTTCAAACCTGTTCAAAAGATATGTTAGCAAAAGACTTTTCTCTCCTTAGCGAGCAACGACTGAACATAGGGAAGAACTTTTGCTGGGATTTTAAACATGAGGGCTTAGGCAACTTGAGATACACAAAATAACAAGGTGACTCTGAAAAAGTAACACTAAGAACAAAGATCAAGATTTGGACTAACACTATTTTTCTACTTCACTCTTTATTATATTAAATTGGTAAAAATTATCTCCCATGTATTTACAAATTTAATATAATAAAAAATTAGAAGAGAGATTTTACCTACAATTATATTTAGGAGTGAAAATTTATTTTATGTAAGTCAAACTAAAAGCATATTATTTTGTCTTTAGTTTTGAATATAATATGAACATTCAAATTGAAGACCTTTTCACATAGAAAGAAATATATTTGAGTTTAAGATCTTAGCGATAATGTGAAAAGTTTACTTGTATAGTTTGAAAAGTTATTGGTAATACATAACAAGTTGTTTTTATTTTTTATTTTTGAAGTGTGTACAAAAATTATTAAAATAATAGGTAATTGAATAAGGTCAATGGAGAGATAAGACTTATATATCCCACAAAACTATTACCAATATTTCTAGAAAACAATACAAAGTTCAAGATTCATTTTTTGGGTATATTGTCTTCATAATTTTGATTTTAATGGGTCAATGAGTTTGACTCAGAAAACTACACAATTGAATCCCGATAACAATGTCACTATATTGTCTTCATTAAGAAATTGCTTTTAGAAGGTGGTCAATAGTTATTTTCTACAATTTTTTAGTAATGTGTGAGTTGGTTTGAAAAAAATATTAGAATATTTGTATAAATATATGAATTGAAGGCATATAATTTAAGTCTCTTAAAGCTTTCAAAATTTTATAAATATCACATAAGCTTTATTAAAAACTAATCAAATTTGGAAAAATTCAAGTAGTATATGGTAGGTGAAAAATGTGTTATTAGAATAGATCATAACAATTTGAAATGCTCTGCAACTCTCCTCCTTTTCCAGCCCAACAATTTTTGAATTTCTTCCTTTGATCTACAACACATGGCTAAGGCCTCTGAGGAGGACCCTGACCTCCTTAATCCCAACCCTCCTCCTTCATTAGAGGCACCTATCTATCTAAATTTGGCTATTGTACTCAGTTCTTAGAGTGTGGGATGTTTGAGACTATCATTGGGACAATTACGACTCTCACCTCTATAGGAGAGCCTAACACGGTCCAAGAAGTTCCCATCTCGATTAAGAGCGACATTGTAGTGACTAAAATTGGTGATTCTCAGCGGGAGGTGCCAACTTCATCGGTCCCCTAGGATGGAAACCACAATTCAGGGTTGGGGAATCCTAGCTCTACAGTGCAGAATGGTGCTTGGAAGAATGCATTAGTCGAATAACCTAACAATGTTTAGGAGTTCATACAACCTCAAGTCTCACTAGCGGAGGAAGAACCAAAAATTAACTTGCAAGATATGATCATGGACATAATTATTTCCTCTCTTCATCTGTCTTTGGTCGGGAGGTTTCTGGCCTTTCATCCAACAATTGACATGGTTAGAAGGTGGGCTAAATCACAGTGGAACCTTAAGGGAAGTTTCAGTATTTTGGACATGCTTGGTGGGTTGTTCCTATTTAATTTCACTATTGAGGAAGACCACATATTCATCATCTTAGGCTCATGGTTTTATGGTAAGAACTCCTTGGCACTTTCCAAGTGGAAACCTGGATTTGACCCTAATGTGGAGCTCAACCATTTGGCTCCAATTTGGGTTTGTCTTCCTAGTCTCCCTTTAGAGTTCTAGGACAAGCAAGTCTTTATATGGATTGGAAGCTTGATTGGACACTATGTCATGAATGAAACTATTACCCTCACCAAATCCAGGATAGTCTATGCTCGTTTATGTATAAATGTGGCAGTTAACAAGTGCCTTCCTAAATGTATTTCTCTTAAATCAAAGTGGGGCAAGTGGACTCAATCTATTTTGTATGAGAATGCCTCCTTATATTGTCAGCATTGTGCTAAGCATAGCCATGTCATTTCAGACTGTAAGATTCCCCCTCCTAAGGAATCTAAGAAGAAAGAGAAATCTTCTTCACCTTCCAAGGGATAGGAAATTGGTCATCTGGGGGAGAAGGCTTCCTCATCTCAAATGGAGCACCATGTTGATCCTATAAACCAAAATGACTTGGGCCATGAGGATTACCCTGTTCTGGATGGAATCTTGAACCTTATGAAAAGCCCTAAATCTAAAGCCCATAAGACCCCTTAGGAGAAACTTATGATCCCCTGTAGGGCTCCCCTTGAGGATGGTAAAATATCCTAGGACAAAGAATGCGCTACCCTAGGATAGGGGACTAGTCGGGAAACTAAGGTTAATCACAGGTCACTTTGACCCTCCAACAGGGTAAGAAACTTGAAGATTGTAAACCAAAATCTAGTCTTCTACCTTATGACTCAAACTCCAAACTACATCTTGCAGATAGGAGTCAAAATTTGAGGGATACTAGAACTATCACTTCTGTTAAGAATCTTCAATATGCCTCTACTTTCACAGCCACCTCATCTATAGATAATCTTGCTGCAGAAGTCAATTAAACTAATATTTTCTCTCCAGATTGCAAATTTGTGCCTATTTCTCCTAGTGTGACTGAGAAGAAGGAGTGGCAAGTCTCGAAGATGAAGACTAGAGGAGGAAGGAATGTTGATGTGGGGAGTGATAGTAAACTAGGAAATCCATAAAAATGGGTTCTCAGACATAAAGTGATGGCCAGAGAGATTGCCAATGGTCGGTAATTGAGTTTAGATGCTTCTCACTGAGGTAAAAAATGAATTTCCTTTCATGGAAATTGAGGGGCCTAAATAGCCCCCCAAAATAGTTTTCCTTAAAGCAGTATATCAAAGACCTTAAGGTGGATATTTTTCTTATTTAGGAGGTTAAAATGACTTTCCTGAATTTTGCTAATCTAGAGGATAGATTATGGTTGGGGGCATCATTCTCTTACATGGAAGAAAATCATTCCTCTGGTGGTGTTTCTACACCATGGAATCCAATTAAGTTGGATGAGGAAGCCTTTTCTTTTTCTCACAATTTTCTTTTTGTCTCTTTTCGAGTTGGTAATATCTCTTGGCACATGTTTAATGTTTATGCCCCAATACTAGAGCAGGTAGAGCCTAGGTATGGGGAGAAATTTCCTCACTTATTTATTAGAATGCAAATGTTTTTTATATGGTGGTAGGAGATTTTAATTTCCCTCTATATCCTTCTAAAAAGATGGGAGGTCTTTTAGACTACAATGATAACATGAGTGATCTTTCAAAATTTATCTGCAAAAATGATCTCTTTGATCTTGACCTCCAGGGCAACCCGTTCACTTAGAATAATAACAGGAAAGGTTGGCACTTGATACAAGTTAGGTTGGATAGATTCCTTGTGTCTACCAAATGGGATCTTGGTTGTAACACTTCCTCATCTTCCCTCCCAAGAATGGTTTCATATACCTCCCCTATTCTCCTAAATTGGTCTGATTAATCTTTTTTTGGCCCCCTTCCTGATGTAGAGGTGGGGTTGGTAATGATTAAACAAGGTTGCTAATGGATGGATTACCCTTAGGCCTCAAACACTCAAATGTCAACAAATGAACCAATAACCCTCCCAATTCCCAAGGATGATGTTTTTTGTGTTCTTATGCTATTTATAACAAGAATTGATCAGTCATATGATTTGCAACCCTACTGGTGCAGGAGCACCTTAAGGTCTCATGGAAGATCTTTGCAAATTTTGGCTTGTAGTTGGTTTTATTCAACCACCAAGGTAATAAGGACTAAGCATAAAGTCCCAAGTTTGATTTGGTGTGTGTTTAGGGGTAGGAGTGTTTGGAGTCATGTGTTTTGTGTGTTCAACTAGGTTCTAGTGTTTAAATCCTAAAAAAGTCAACATGGGTCAAAGTTTGACCAAGACTCCAAAATGGAGTGGAATTTATAATTTTAATGTTTTTAATTGTTTTGGGATTCAAGGGATTGATTTTGAATCTAATTATGCAAGGTAGGATAGTGGATTGGCAAATGAGCAAAAAGTTGTAAAAGTTGCTCATGACAACTTTGCAACTTTGCAAAGTTGTCATGACAACATTTCCTAAAAACTAGGAAAGGGATTTAATGGTGTTATAATCGCAACCTAGGGGTTTGGAGATGTGGGAATATAATATATAATCCTAGACAAACCCTAATCTAAGGGTTGGAAGTGTTAGTGTACAGACTGTGTTTTGGAAATAAAAGATTTGGACTGTATTTTTTTAACAGAGCCTTCATCCATACCTTTAATAGATTGAATGGATTGATTTAATGCATTGATCCTTTGATAAATATTATGTAATTAATTTGTGTGGTGTTAGTTTGGTTTTTCAACATTTTTTTTGAATGGTTTTTAAATTCTTTTAGTTTCATTGGTTCGCTGGTTTGTTCAGAGCTAGTCATGTAAAAATGAGTCCCACTTGAGTTCTCATTGTTGAACTTCAATGGCCACTTGGAATAAATTAGGGGACTGTTTAATTAGTTTGAATATGTCTTTTAGAGTTTGTGTCTGTAGGGGAGCTAATTTTTCCATCAAGCCCTAGGCGAGTACATAGGTATTCCGGCTAGGAGCTTGTACAGTGCTGGGGCAATGAAGCTTGCTAGATGGATTGGTTTGAGCCAATAAATGGTGGAGTAGTGTAGGGGAATGTGTCATTGATATGTGTATGCAAGGAGAATATAAAAGGAGGCCATTAGAGCAACTAGTGAAAGCAAAGAAACTTGACTGGACTGCATGCCCTAGATACCCTTGAAAATAGGGGTTTGGTGGAAATCTTGTGTACGGATGACTTGAAGACCTAAAGCCTAAAAAATCCTTGAGCCTAGGGTGGTATTATCAAGAGTCCATAGTTATTTTAGGGGGTTCCTAAGGATAATTTGGAGGAAATCAAATATTCTAGTTTCTAGGAGGCCTGATTGGACTAAAAAGGCAACAAGACCTAAAATCAAAAAAATTTGGAACTCGATGGAAAACCATTAGAAGAATCCATCAAAGTGGACAAAAATTAGTTGAAAGATACCTAGGAATATCAAGGATACCTATTCCCATTTCCAAGAATAGATTGGGAAAAAATTGGCTAAATTCAGCCTCTGGGTGCATAGCTAGATTGAGAAGGACATGAACAGAGTTTGAAGTTGGTGGAGAGCTCTAAGAGGAGTAGGGGACCATAGGAGTGTCCTCTGGTTAGGGTAGAGATGGATACCCTAAGAAGACCAAAGAGAAGGTTTTTAAAAGAGCAAGAAAGATCTTAGAAGTTGGAGCTTCCCATCAAAGTGGCATCAGAGCCATTGAAAGGCTTGGGAAGTGGATAATGTATAACAAAGGAAGTGAATCCATTGGAGAATGCACCATGGTAACCAATTCAGAATTGGAAAGGGACTTTTTAGAGGAAAAAGTCAAGAATAGACTTCTAGAAGAAGCTATGGAGGAGATGAAGAAGAAGCTAGCAGAAGTTGCAGAGATTGCAAGCAAGATGAAAGAATAGATAGGATAGGATAAAGATAAAGGAAAGAGTCAAGTTGAAGAGGAGGAAGAACCAAAACCAGACCCTCCATTACCTAAGGAACCTTTCCTCAAAGCCCTCAAGGCATTAGGAGGCATTCTGGTATTTTCTGGCCAAATGGATGCATAATTGGTGATGGAGTGGATTGAGGGTATGGAAAATCACTCTGAGTGTGATGGAATCACAGAGGTACAAAAGGTGAAGATAGCTAAATCAAGGCTAAGAGGACAAGCATTCACTTGGTGGAAGTTCTTGCAGGAGGAAAGGGAAAGAGAAGAGAAGAAGCCAATAGCCAATTGGAAAGCTATGGTGGCTAAAGTGAAGGAGAACTACCTACCAGAGGAATATGATATCCAACTACATAAAAGGAGACATAATCTCAGACATAAAGATTTATATGTGGCATTCTACACTGAATAATTTCAAAAGCCATGCCTTAGGTCTAGAGTGCAAGACGTAGAGAGAGCATTAAAGTTGCTAGGTATCTCAATGGCCTTAGGTCGAAAATTGAAGAAGAGTTAAACCTATTTAATCTAACTTATATCCATGGGTGTTTTCAAATGGCCCTTAAGGTGGAAGAAAAACTCAGAAAGAAGCAAGATTCCAACTCTAGGGGTAGAGGAAGAGGTAGATATTCCAAAGGAGGAAATAGAGGTGGTTCTAGTGGTAGAGGAAATTAGGCCAAAGGCCAAGGAGACTCCAAGTTTGTTGAACAAATTTATGAATCAAACAATAGAGGAGGATATAACAGAGGAAAAGGTTTTCATAGTGGTGGAAGAGGCAGATTGGGTGGTTTTGGAAGAAGCTCACATTTTTCTTCAATGAAGTGTTATAATTGTGGCCAAATGTGTCACCCTGCCTATAGGTGTCCGGATAAGCCAACATCTTCACAAGGTGAAAACAAGATTGCATATGTGCAAGACGAAGACATGACCAAATAGTCTAAGATAAGTTTGGATTCATAAAAAGGAGAGAACCTCATGCTTATGAGGATTTTGATAAAAGAACCTACAAGGGATGAACACAAATAAAGGAGGGCTATTTTTAGAGTCAAATGTAAGATTCTTGAAAAAGTGTGTAGGGTCATAATATAATCAAGGTCTACTGATAATGTGATCTTAGAGGAAGCAGTGTCGAAGTTAAAATTGACTAAGATACCTCATGTTTGTCCTTACAAAGTAACTTGGTTGAATAAGGGGGCAAAACATATTGGTCAATGAACAAGTGTGGGTTGATTTCACTATAGGTAAGTATCAAGACAAGATACTTTGTGATGTGTTACCAATGGATGCATTCCATCTGTTTCTATGGAGACCATGGCAAGGAGAGTAAGTACTCAATCAAGAAGAATGGAGTAACTTATAAGATACAGTCTTTGGTAGAGTAAGATATAGCGGAGAAGATGGACTCCAATACTCTTCTAATAAGTGGGAAAGAATTCCTAAAAGACATGAAGGAGGAAGAAGGAATTGGTTATGCAATATTGGTGAAACCATAGGAGGGGGAGACACCCAAACAAGCATCTATGCCTCCAGAAGTCAGACAATTATTGGATCAGTTCCAAGACATCATATGTGAAGGGACACCAGCTACACTACCTCCAAAAAGAGAAATCATTCATCAGATTGACTTTGTCTAGGGGCATCATTGCCAAACAAAGTTGCCTATAAGATGACACCAGAGTAGAATAAAGAGATTGCAAGGAAAGTGCAAGAGATTTTGGACCAGGGTCTTATAAGAAAGAGCATTAGCCCATGTGTTTTTCTAGTGGTATTAGCTCCTAATAAGGGAGGTAAGTGGAGAATGTGTGTTAGAGTAATAGTATATTTACCTTTATAATTAAGTCTATCTGATTTAATTATTAAAGGTCGCTATTATTCTATTTACACTTAAGCTTGTCATTTAGGTGCATAATAATTAATATGTTTAT
>MU226880.1:3985176-4012198 GCA_018584345.1 Thuja plicata | reverse complement strand
ATCAATGGGCTTCTTGGTAATTTATTGAGATGTCTAACTAAGGATTACAGACAAGGATGGGAACAAGTCATCCCACAAACAGAGTTTGCCTATAATGATAGTGCAAACAAGACTACTGGTAAGAGTCTATTTGAGGTTGTGTATGGAGTACATCCAAGGGGTGTTTTCGAGCTTAGAGATCTAAAAGGCTATGAAGGGATTAGTGGTCATGCAGATTAATTTTCTCAATCAATGAGAGAGTTCCATGAGCAAGTGAAGAAGACTCTAATGGAGGCAAATCAAAAGCTTAAAGCTAAGAAGGATGAAGGGAGAAGAGACTTATAATTTGAGGTAGGAGACATGGTAATGGTATACTTGAACAAGGCTAGGCTAAAGAAGGGAATATTAAGAAAACTACAGATGAAAAGGATTGGACCATGCAAGGTGTTAGCTAAGTATGGCTCTAATTCTTGCAAAGTGGATCTACCCAAGGACATGTCTATTTCTCCTATTTTCAATGTGAAGGATCTAATCGGATACTGAGGACCAGATGTGAAGGAACAAGAGTATAGTACAGACATAGCAAAGGATGTGGAAGAACTCAGAGTACTTGTCCAAGCTAAGCCACAAGTTGAAAATATATTGGATTCAAGAGTGAAGAAGAAGACTAGGAGTAACACATAAAAGGAGCATCTAGTCAAATTAGAGAAAAAACTTGAGTCAGAGGATACTTGGATAGAAGAGAGTGACTTTAAGAAACATGGCATCAGTTTGGAGTTTGTCACACCTCAAGTACCTTGAATTTCTTGTTGCATGGGGAGGATGGTGCATGAGCACCTTAAGGTCTCATGGAAGATCTTTGCAAATTTTGGCTTGTAGGTGGTTTTAGCCAACCACCAAGGTAACAAGGACTAAGGATCAAGTCCCAAGTTTGATTTGGTGTGTATTTAAGGGTGGGAGTGTTTAGATTCATGTGTTTTGTGTGTTCAACTAGGCTCTAGTGTCTAAATCCTAGAAAAGTCAACATGGGTCAAATTTTGACCAAGACTTTAAAATGGTGTGGAATTTATAATTTTTTATGTTTTTAAGTGTTTTGGGATCCAAGGGATTGATTCTAGATCGAATTATGCAAGGTAGGATAGTGGATTGTCAAATGAGAAAAAAGTTGTAAAAGTTTCTCATGACAACATTGCAAAGTTGTCATGACAACATTTCCTAAAATCTAGGATTTAATGGTGTTCTAATCCTTAACTAGGGGTCCAAACATGTGGGAATAGACTATATAAGCCCATAAAACCCTAATCTATGGTTTGGAAGTGTTAGTGTATGACCTATGTTTTGGAAAGAAAAGATTTGGATTGTATTTTTTTAACAGAGCCTTCATCCAGACCTTTAATGGATTGAATGGATTGATTTAATGGATTGAGCCTTTGATACCTATTATTTAATTACTCTTTGTGGTTTTAGTTTGGTATTTTAGCACTTTTGTTGATTGGTTTGTAAATTCTTTTAGTTTCAGTAGTTCGCTGGTTTGTTCAGAGCTAGTCATGTAAAAGTGAGTCCCACTTGAGTTCTCGTGGTTGAACTTCAATAGACACTTTGAATAAAGTAGGGGAATTTTTTAGTGTAAATATGTCTTGTAGAGTTTTTTTGTGCAGGGGAGCTAATTTTTCCATCAATCCCTAGGCAAGTACAAAGGTATTCTGGCTAGGAGCTTATACAGTGCAGAGGCAAGGAAGCTTGCTAGATGGATTGGTTTGAGAGAATAAATTATGTAGTATGATAGGGGCATGTGTCCTTGATATTTTTATGCAAGGAGGAGATCAAAGGAGGCCATTAGAGCAACTACTAAAAGAAAAGAAACTTGACTGGACTGCATGCCTTAGAAACCCTTGAAAATAGGGGTTTGGTGGAAATCCTATGTACGGATGACTTGAAGACCTAAAACCTAGAAATTCCTTGAGCCTAGGGTGGTCTTATAAATAATCCTTAGTTAGTTCAAGGGGTTGCTAAGGATAATTTTGATTAGGATGGAATTGGGAAATACTGAAATCTAATTTTTTTAGTATTTTGTATGTCTCAGTTAACTACATTTTTGAAGGTCTTCGGGGCATTTCTGGGCTGTGCTGAAGTAGTACCAAAGGTATAATTTAAAATTTAGGATCTAAAATTTTTTATTACCTTTCCAATGAAGTAAACGGTTCGCAAATCGGACCTAGGACTTGAAAGTTATGCCTTCTCCAAGTAGGCCTAAATTTTTATTTAGTTTTTTTGAAATTTTTGGTAGTTTTAAAGTTTATTTGTAATAAACATTATGGTGACTCTTCATTTCATTTCCAAGGTATTCTAGTGACCCTTGGGATCCATCATATTGGTATTAACTCAAATTTTGAATAGAATGGATCACTTTTTGGCTTGCAATTCTATTGTTAGTCTTCTCATTTTTATATTGAAATTGACAATACCACAAGTATCACACCAGGTATTGTAATCTGATTCATAATTCAAATCAGTGGTATCAGAGAGGGAACGCACCTTTATGCTAATTAAAACAAGGTCCTCCTACCAAAGATTAGGACTGGATACACAAGATTCGTCACACTATCCACCTTTGAGGCGCACACAATCAAAAATGTCAGATGATAAAATTAAGCAGTTGGTGGAAGAGGCTTTACATAAGAAACAAGAGGAGATGATGAGTCAATTTTCACTCCTACAGAATTAAAAACCCTTTGAATCAAGAACAAAATTTCATGGAAATACCCCTTTCAAAGTGCAGGTAAATTTTGACATCCCAAATTTTGAAGGAAAAGTTGATGCTGAAGTTGTTGATAACTGGATATCGAAATTGGATAGATGCTTTTCTGTAAATAATTTCTTAGATGCAGAAAAAATAACGTTTTCTCTCCTCAAAGATAAAACCCATGTGTAATGTGCCTAGGAATCCAAATTAGCAAATAAAGAACGTGAATTATCTGATGAAAATGGCTTGGAAGTATCTCTTGATAACAAGCCCACATGGGGAGAATTTGTGGAATACATAAAAAAAGCATGCTTTCCTAAGGATGTATATGAACAAAAATACATAGAATGACAGTTGCTTCGAGAGAAGAGGGACCAATTTGTGCAATATTAGATGAACACATTCCATTCACTTTTAGCAAAAATTGGTATTCAGGATTCAACAAAACTTGGTATTTAGGATTTAGAGAAGCATCAAATTCTGAAATATCATAGTGGACTTCACAAGTATATTCAAACATAGATGGAATTTTTGAATATTGAGACATTGGAAACTTCCTATAAATATGCTACAAAAATTAAAGAGAAATTCAAAAAGAAAGGGAAGAGGGACTACTTTGCAGATAATAAGCCAAAGGTTGAAGGTGACAATAAATCTGTGGGAAAATAGGTGACCAAGGAACCTCACTCAAACATAGCCAAGAACACATGCTGGGCAGAAAAAAAGACACAGGCAAATATAGGCATGTGGTGTGAGATGCATAAGTCCCCAACCCATAATACAAAATATTGTCGAAGTATCAAAAATCTCATGACATAAATATGAGGAGAGGAAGCTTAATCTGAATCATCACCAATAGATCCCTCCGAACAAAAGGAGAATGATTCTGTCATAGAATAAGACCCATATGCCATAGTTGCAATTGCTAAAGTAATGCATCGTGAAGATGAAGAGAGACTTTTTCATTCACATATGTGGGTTGATGGAAAGCCTCTACATTTTATTGTTGACAGTGGGAGCCAAAATAATTTGATATCTAGGGAGACAATCAAAGGATTGAATTTGAAAGTGACAAGACACCCACAACCATACTCTATGGGATGGGTAAATGAGGGACAAGATATTCAAATAAATCAACAGTGTCATCTTCCATATTCAATCAAGCCTTTCAAGGATGAAGTGGTATGTGATGTAGCACCACTAGATGTATGCGATGTCTTGTTGGGGTAACCTTACAAGTATTAGAGGCATGGAGTGTATGAATCCAGACCACATAGTGTTACAATCAGTCTTGGTGGGAAGAGGTTTCGAATGCCAGAGGTATGTCTAACACAAACTACTTCTCTAATTAGTGCTAAAGAATGTAAGCGTTTGATTTCTCAAACTGGAGCTTTTGTTCTTCTCATGGTTCGCCCTGAACAAACAAAGTTAGTTGTCTTTAATACACATGCTAAGGTAGCCATAAAAACAAATCAAAAAAATCAGATGGATCAAATATTGAAAGAATATCATAGTGTGTTTAAATCACCAGTGGGAGTTCGAACACTCTATCAAGTCAAGCACTCTATTGATTTAATCCCAGGCACACCACTACCACATGAGCCAATATATAGAAGGTCAATTTTGGAAAATGATGAGGACATGGAGAATTTCTATTGATTATAGGGCATTGAACAAAATTAGTGTGAAAAATAGATATCCAATCCCTCGAATTGATGATTTGTCGGACCAACTTAGGGGAGCTAAGTTCTTTACAAAAATTGACTTGAAATCTGGATATCACCAAGTACCAATTGATCCAGTAGATGTGTGGAAGACTGTATTTAAATCTAAGGAAAGTTTGTTTGAATGGTTGGTTATGCCTTTTGGCCTAAAAAATGCCCCAGCAACATTTATGAGGCTGATGAATGAGGTTCTTAGACCATTCATTGATTCTTTTGTGGTTGTTTATTTGGATGACATACTCATCTTTAGAAAGACTTTGTCTGATCATTTGCAGCATGTTGAACAAGTGCTTTCAACTCTGCAAAAACATAAACTTTATGCCAACCTTGAGAAGTGCTCTTTTGGTATGCAGAGTATTCAATACTTAGGGTATATCATTGATACTAAGGGTGTTCATGTTGACCTAGTAAAGATTCAAATAATCAGAGATTGGCCATCTCTTAAAAATTTCATAGAGCTTCGCAGCTTCTTGGGTTTAGCCAACTTCTATCACAGAATTGTTTTTGGTTTCTCACATATATCATGGCCTCTCAATCAATCACTAAGGGGTGGAGCACAAGAAAAATCTTAGTGGAAAGAGGCAAAGCAACAAGCATTTGAAGAGTTAAAGAAAAGGTTATGTTCAACACCAATACTGGTTCTCCCAGATCTACAACAATCATTTGAGATAGAACTTGATGCATTTGATTATGCTCTTGGTGCAGTACTCACACAACATGGGCAACCTGTTTCCTATCACAGTGAAACTTTTTCTGATACAGTACATAGGTACCCCACCTATGACAAGGAGTTGTATGCTATTGTTTAGGCCTGCAAACAATGCAAAAATTATTTACTAGGAAAGGAAACTATTATACATACAGACCATAAACCTCTTCAATTCTTACAAACACAAGGGAAGTTGTGGAATGTCAGACATTAAAGGTGGTCAGCTTATCTACAAAAATTTCACCTCAACATTCATCATAAACAAGGAATCAATAAAAAAGTGGTAGATTGTTTGAGTAGGCCTCCAATTGCAGGTTTGAAAATGGTGCTGGATTCATGTGGTCATCAATCATCCACATGGAAACAACTATATGGTATTGAACCTAATTTTTCTAACATATATAGTAATTTGGTAGAAGGAAAGTGTGTCTCTGATTTTCACTTGCAGGATAGGTTGCTCTTCCATGTTGGTCATATATGTGTACCCACTAAGGAATGAAAGGAAATGATATAGGAGGCTCACTACAGCTGTGTTGTAGGACATTTTGGTATTGGTAAGACTACTGCTATCCTTCAAAAGCATTTATATTAGCAAAAAATGAAGCAGGATATAATTTCATTTATACAAGATTGTGCAGCCTGTGCAATTGCAAAGCCTGCAAACCGTAAGTTGGGTCTATACTTACCATTACCTATTCCTGATAAGCCATGGTAGTTTGTTTCTGGATTTTATGTCTGGGCTTCCAAATACCAGGTGGGGGCATGATTGTGTGTATGTTGTGGTAGATAGGTTTTCTAAAATGGCTATCATGGTAGCATGTAAAAAGATGATTTCTGTAGAAGAGACTGCCAAGTTATTTTTTGAACATGTTTGGATTCATTTTGGTTTTCCTAAAAGCATTATTTTTGATAGGGATAGCAGGTTCACCAGCAAATTTTGGTCTGCACTATGGGCTAAATTAGACACAAAGTTGACAAAGTCCACATCATTCCATCCCCAAACAGATGGGCAGATAAAAGTGGTGAATCAAATGATCATTAATATCCTATAGATGTATCATTCAAAACATCCTCGCACATGGGATGAAAGCTTACCCTATGTGCAACACAGTTACAACAGTGCACTCTATAGTACTACAGGGCATAGTCCATTTGAGGTTTGTCTTGGGTATCAACCATTGGCGCCTATGGATGTAGCACTGCCAGATTTGCAATATGATACTTTATTGAATACTGACAAGGAGGTAGATAAAGCAGAAAAATTCATTGATAACATTAGACACCTACAACAGGAAGTTCATGAGATTTTGGAGCAGAGTAATCAAAAGTATAAGGAAAGGCATGATAAACATAGAACTCCTCATCACTTTTAGGTTGGTGACAAGGTATGGTTACATCTTCAGAAAGAGATCCTTCACAGACCAAATAGGAAGCTTCACCCTCTTCATTATGGCTCGTATACTATTGTGAAGCAAGTAGGTGAGAATGCTTTTGAACTTAATTTGCCATCCTTCTTGGGCCTGCATCTAGTTTTCAATGTGGAATTGTTGAGACCATATTTCCTCCTTTGTTGGACATTTCCCAAGCTACTGAACACATTCAAGCTGCATAATTATCTACTACTATTCTAGTCCAGTGTGACCATGTTGCTGAAGTCATTTTAAAGACTTTGAGAAATCAAAACATTCCTCTTTATCGGGTGGTTCAAGTTGGTCAGCATCCTCATCAAGGCAAGTGGTTAACTAAGGAACAATTTATAGCACAATTTCCTCATTTGTTGTAGCAGGTTAGTGCAATGGGGCCCATTGCCTCTCAAGGGGGGAGGAATGATCAGGATGGAATTGGGAAATACTGAAATCTAATTTTTTTTTAGTATTTTGTATGTCTTGGTAAATTGCATTTTTGAAGGCCTTCGGGGCATTTCTAGGCAGATCTTGTGTGCTGAAGTAGTACTCAAAGGTATCTTCAAAATTTTGGGTCTACAAAATTTGATTACCTTTCCAACGAAGTAAATGATTTGCAAATGGGACCTAAGATTTGAAAGTTATGCCTTCTCCAAGTAGGCCTAAATTTTTATTTTATTTTTTGAAATTTTTGGTAATTTTAAAGTTTATTTGTAATAAAAATTATGGTGACTCTTCATTTCATTTCCAAGGTATTCTAGTGACCCTTGGGATCCATCATATTTTTATAAACTCAAATTTTGAATAGAATTTATCAGTTTTTGGCTTGCAATTCTATTGTTAGTCTTCTAGTTTTTATATTGAAATTGACAATACCACAGGTATCACACCAGATATTGTGATCTGATTCATAATTTAGATCAAATTTGGAGGAAATCAAAGATTTCATTTTCTTGGAGGCCTAATTGGGCTAAAAAGGCTACAAGGCCTAAAATCAAGAAAACTTGGAACTCGATGGAAAACCATTAGAAGATTCCATCAAAGTGGACCAAAATTAGTTGAAAGAGACCTAGGAATAGTAAGGATACCTATTCCTATTGCCAAGAATAGATTGGGAGCAAATTGGCTAAATTGAGGGTATGGGTGCATAGTTAGATTGAGAAGGACATGAAGAGAGTTTGAAGTTGGTGGAGAGCTCTAAGAGGAGTAGGGGACCATAGGAGTGTCCTCTAGTTAGGGTAGAGATATGTACCCTAGGAATACCAAAGAGAAGGTCTTGAAAAGAGCAAGAAATATCTTAGGAGTTGGAGCTCCCCATCACCTACCCAACACTCACATCATATAAAACTCTCCTATTAGGCCTAGGCTGCTTATAGCGTAACAACGACCTAAATTTTTAGTTTAATAACAACTTCCCCAAAGGAATTGGTAAACAATTTCCCTTTATCCCCTTAGAAAACATATAAAAAACTTAGGCACTAGTGTTTGGACCAACTATCCCAAATCTTGACTGTACACTATTTTAAAGAGGGCTAAAAACATGCATTTACAAAGCAAGTATATAGATATCTCACTCCCAAACCCCAAGACTCTCAAAATTCTTCAAAAATGACACTAAATCAAGGTATCTCCAACCAATTTGAACCTCAGACCCTTGCAAACATGAAACTGCCAATTTCGCTTCAATCAACCCTTAAATCTAGGTCTTTCTAAATGTCCCACTTGCCACTGCTTGTACCACCAAAAAATGATGGATCCACCATGTAATTACCATTCTAAGACAATAAAAAACATCATATATGGTTCTCCTTAATATAGATTGCTTTTTATTGCTCGAATCCAAGCAATATTAACCACTTTCAACACATAAACTTGGTGATCACCATGCCAATTCAACTTATCTAGAAAATATCATGTTATTATGGTAATATACATGTAAAATAGGAATCATTCCATGAGCAATAGTTATTACATTCATGGAATGATCCCCTCACATTTAAGGTTTGGTCAGACTGTTATGGAAAAATAGTGACTTTGAGGGACTGTCAATAAAAAATTATGTAAATCTGAGACAAAAAGTTCTTCAAAGAATTCAAACTTGTATAAAAAAAATATCAATTTCTTAAAAGCATTATAAAAACAATACAACTCCTATGAATTCAAATCATGCAATGAAAACATAAGGAAAGTATAAAATTTTGGGCTTTATTTGCAAATTTGAGTAATAGTCCGTACATCCACCACCTCTCCTAGCGTACAAAGGCCATATGGTGTTTTATAAACATCCCATAAACTCCCTCAACTGATTTGGACCTATTATATGGCTTTGTTAATCCATTAAACTTCTTAAAACCATTTTCCAAACAAACTTCTAACTAGTCGTTACTTTTTGAAAATTTGAATATCAAAACTAGAAAAATGACTTAATTTCATTTAGATTTGAAAACCATTGAATTCCATGCATTCAAAATACCTTATTAAACATTCCTAGACTCTCCTAGACTCTTTCGAATTCACATTTTCAATATTTTCAAGTTTTAGTCCTAAGGTCCTTATCAGGACCTTCAGGACATTAAATCAATTGATTACATTCATTGCCCCTATACATCATTATGAGCTTTAGTACATTGTAGTTGACTTGATTTTCCTTCCAAGGCTTCATATCCCCTCCATGCTTCCATGGTGTCTTCATCCTATTGTTTGGCTTATCATTAGGTTCCCCTACACCATACTCCCCAAGAATGAAAGAATTTGTGTCCCAAGAAGGAGTATTCTTCTTCCATGCATAAGTTTGATCATGCCTTGGCCTCATATTGTTTTCAAAGACCGAGTAGTTTTCCAAGGTTACCTTCTTCCTGGTTCTCCAACCCATGTTCACATTACACAATTTTTCAGAAATAAAACATATGTTTCAATGCCCTTTTCTAGGACACTGCTTCTTATAAAGGGACTATCTTTCTACCCCCATGTCCTTCACTTGCTGCCTCTGCGAATTTTGTTTCTTATCACCCTTCATATGCTCTTCAATAGGGAAAATAATGGTCCCCACTTGCACACATTTCAAGTCCCAAAGTCCTACATCCCTTGGACCATCCTTGTTCTTAGTTTTCTTCCCACTGACATTCATCTTCCAACCAATATCATGGTTTCTCTTCCCTTCCAAAATTTGATCCCCAAAACACATTATTATGTTCTATTTAACCTTATCCACTAAAGTTTTAAATTCATACTTTTTGTTGGCCTTAGGCACAATGTAGGTGTTCAAGTACCCATCATTCATAATCCTTCTATCCCATTTCCATGGTCTTCCTAAAATCATGTGTCCACAACTCATATCTATCACATCACATAAAACATTATCCTGATATGCACCAATTGAAAAATGAACATAATCTTTCTCCTTAACCAAGATATTTTTATTTTCATTAACCCATGTTGCATAGTATGGTCTAGGGTGAGGAAATGTCTTCAAGTTCAACTTATTTACAACTTCATAAGAAACAAAACTGCTATGTGCACCAGAATCAATTATTAGTTTTGCATACCTTACCCCTTTTCAAGCAATTCGTTCTAAAAATACTCACTTGAGGTGCTGATTGAATTGGTTCTCATCTTCCCATTAGAATATACTCTCCTTCCTTTGGATAAACCATTGTAGAATAATCCTTCTCCTCTTCTTTTTGTATGAGGTTTGTTCTCCTATCACTATTTTTCCTTGTTCCTTCCACTTAGGACATTTGAAGGATTGATGGCCCACTTCATTGCAATTAAAACATCTTCCTGCGAAAGCATCATTTCCTCTTCCCCCTCCAAATATACCACCTCTATGGTTGTATCCTCCTCTCTAATTTGATGTAGATTTTTTTCCTTTATCCTTGTCATTTATGCTCTGAAATTCTGCATTTGTTGTACCATCTCTTCCCCTCATGGCTCCTCCCCCTGCATTGTTATGTCTCTCACTTTTCCTCTTCAACTCCTCTGCTCTGACTGCAAGTTGAAAGCATTCTCCTAGGGTCCTTGGCATATTTAACCCTATCTCATCTTGTATGTTGTACTTTGGGCCATTGATGTATCTGGCCACCTTCTCATCTTTATCTTCTACCCCTCCCCTAATGCTTAGGGTGTGAAACTTCTCAGTGTAGGACATGATGTCCATGTCTCCCTTCTTCAAATTATTCCTTCTCATCTTTATATGGATTGCCAAATCTGATGGCAAGAATTGACTCTTCACCATAGTCTTCATTCTTTCCCAAGTAGAGATTGTATTCAACCCTGTTCCTATCCTCTCATTTTGAATGCTAGTCAACCATGTAAGGGTTCCTCCCCTTATCCTTTCTTTAGCCAACTTTACCTTTTTGTGTTTCTCTACATCCTCAAGATCAAGGTAGTTCTCAAGTGCTTCTACCCATCCAAGAACTTCTTTAGTGTCCATCCTTCCTCGATAGATTGGCAGGTCAACATGCCCCTTTCCATAATTTCCTTGTACTGCTCTGATTAACCTCATGAATCTACTCTCCTCTGGATCATTTTCTTCCCTATGACACCTATTGACTTGTTCTTCATTGAACTCTCCTTCTTCTTCATGGTTTCCTTTAGGAACCGCTTCTCTCCTAGGTTCTCTTCTCTCTATTTCTAGTGCTTCTATCCTCTTTAAGAACTGGAGTCTTTCCCTTCTCATTTGTGTCTCTTCTCTCTCCCTTGTGGCTTCTAATTCCCTCTTTTCTCTTTCCTTCTCTTCTAATGCTTCCCTTAGGGCCCGTTTGGTTGAGGGGTGGAATTGGAATTGAACGGGAATTGGCATTTCCAAATTCCCAAAATGTTCAATTCCCTGTTTGGTTCCAAAATTAAAAATTGGAATAGGGTTATGGGAATTCTAATTTTGGGTCATTTTGAGCATTCCACAATTCCTTCTCAGACCTAGAATTGGAATTGAAAGTATTATTTTGGGAAGGAAAATTCATTCCCATTTTTGTTTCAATAATGTATCTTATATTGCTATAAGGATATATATACACACACACACAAGTGTATATACACACATGTATATATACACATATGTGTATATATACACAAATGTATGTATATATGTCTATATATGTGTATACACATATGTGTGTATATGTGTATACATGTGTATATACATACATGTATGTGTGTGTATATATATGTGTGTGTATGTGTATATATATACACACATGTGTATGTGTATATATACACACATGTCTATATAAATGCACATGTGTGCATACACACACATGTTTATATACACATGTATGTATATACACATGTGTGTATATACACACACATGTGTGTATATACACACACATGTGTGTATATACACACACATGTGTGTATATATGTGTATGTGTATATATACACATGAATGTGTGTATGTGTGTATATATACACACATATATGTGTATATATACAAACATGTGTGTATATACACATGTGTATATATATACACACATGTGTATATATGTGTACATGTGTGTATATACATACATATGTGTGTATATATGTGTGTGTATGTGTATATATACACACATGTTTATATATACACATGTGGGTATATATACACATGTGTGTATATATACACATGTGTGTATATATATAGATGTGTGTATATATACACATGTGTGTATACACACACTTGTGTGTATATACACACATATGTGTGTATATATAAACACATGTGTGTGTATATATACACATGTGTGTGTATATGTGTATGTGTGCAAAAACAAAGTTCCAATTCCAATTCCAATTTTGTGGAACCAAACACAGAATCTGCATCTTCTCAGTCATCTTCCAGGTGAACCAAACAGGATAGCCTAATTCTAGAATTCATTTTGAGAATAGCCCAATTGCCAGAATGGATTCAATTCTAGCATGCACAAATTCCACAAAATAAATGGGCCCTTAGTTCTTCTATCTCCCTTCCCATTTGATTTTTGAGTGCCATGAATCTTGATATCTTCCCTCAAACTCCCACAAGACCTACTAATGGGCTTTGATACCACTTGATGCAAAAGGTTGGGTTGGTAATGATTAAACAAAGTTACTAATAGATGTATTACACTTAGGCCTCAAACATTCAAATGTAAACAAATGAACCAATAACCCTCCCAATTCCCAAGGATGATGGTTTTGGTTTTCTTATGCTATTTATAACAAATATTGATCAATCATATGGTTCTCAACCCCACCCAACACTTACATCTTATAAAATACTCATATTAGGCCTAGGCTCCTTGTAGCCCAACAACGACCTAAATTTTCACTTTACTCACAACTTCCCCAAAGGACTTAGTAAAAACTTTACCTTTTTAGATACCCTTTATCCCCTTACAAAACATATAAAAAACTTAGCCACTAGTGTTTGGAACAATTGTCCCAAATCTTGACTGTACTATGTTTTAAAGAGGGCTAAAAACATGCATTTACAAAGCAAGTATATAGAGATCTCATTCCCAGACCCCAAGAATCTCAATAGTCTTCAAAAATGACCACAAAGAAAGGAATCTCCAACCAGTTTGACCCTTAGACCCTTGCAAACATGAAACCCTCAATTTGGCTTCAACCAACCCTTTAATCTATGGCTTTTTAAATGTCCCACTTCCCAATGCTCCTACCACCAACCAATGATGGATTCACCATGTAATTATAATTCTAATACAATGTACAACATAAGATATGGTCCTCCTTAAGGTAGATTTCTCATTGCTGCTCCAATCCAAGCAATTTTAACCACTTTCAACACACAAACTTGGTGATCACCATGCCAATTCAACTCATTTGCAAAATATCATGTTAGTAAAGTAATGTACATGTCAAATAGGCATCATTCCATGAGAAAAAGTAATTACATTCATGGAATGATCCCCTCACATTTAAGGTTTGGTCAGACTGTTATGGAAAAATAGTGACTTTGAGGGACTGTCAATACAAAATTATGTAAATATGAGACAAAAAATTCTTCAAAGCATTAAAAATTTTATTAAACAAAAATAAGGATGTCTTGAAATAATTAGAAACACAATACAACTCCTATGAATTCAAATCATGCAATGGAAACATACAGAAAGTATAGAATTCTGGGTTTTATTTGCAAATTTGAGTAATAGTCCGTACATCCACCATATCTCATGTCATACAAAGGCCATATGGTTTTTTATAAAAATCCCTCAACTTATTTGGATTGGTTACATGGCTTTGTTAAGCCATTAAACTTCTTAAAACCATTTTCCCACCAAACTTCTAACTAGCTGTTAGTTTTTGAAAATTTGAATTTCAAAACTAGGAAAATGACTTAATTTCATTTAGATTTGAAAACCATTGACTTCCATGGATTTTAAATACCTTATTAAAAATTCCTAGATTCTCATAGACTCTTTAGACATCACATTGTCAATATTTTCAAGTGTTTAGTCCTAAGGTCCTTATCAAGACCTTCATGACATTACATTAATTGATTACATTCATTGCCACTATACATTATTATGGGATTTAGTACATTGTAGTTGACTTGATTTTCCTTCCAAGGATTCATATCCCCTCCATGCTTCCATGGTGTCTTCATCCTATAGTTTGGCTTCTCATTAGGTTCCCCTACACCACTTCAATTTTTGTATGAGATAATGTGGAATTCTCATCCAGATTTTAGAGATTGAACCCATAGATGGTAGAACGCCCTGGTTTGAGGTACGATCATGTTCAGGCTTTACCAGAAGTTGGAAATCATACAAAGGAAAGTTAAAGAGTGGAGTAAGTCTTCCTTTGGTGATATATTAAAGTAGAAAAGATAAATTGGAGATAAGCTTGAGGTTTTGTAGTAGATAATTGCGCAGGGTAACTTTTCATAACTGGTTCATGAAGAAGTATCCAGGAGAAAGAAATGGAAAGATAACCTTTCTATTGAGAAAATTTACTAGAAGAAACTTTCAAGGGTCTAGTGGCCGACGAAAGGTAATCGAAACATAATTTTTTTGCACAGGTCTTCCACTAAGCATGAGAAGCAAAATACTATCAAATTGTTGATAACAAATAATAATGTTGAGATCTATGATGAGGGTAAAATTGGAAATGGCCTCTCATTTTTTCTTCCAATCTTATAAGGAAAAAAATATAAATGACTCTTCTATGGTTCAGGATAACATCCTTAGTCACATTCCCACAATTATCCAAGATGTTGATAATGTGTTGTTACTTTCCCTAGTCTCATAAGATGAAGTTAAGGAAGTTGTATTTTCTATGGGAGTTTATAAAGCCCCGAGGCCTGATGGCTTCCACCTAGCCTTTTTCTAGGAATTATAGGATGTGGTTAAATATGACGTCACTAAAGCTGTCAGAGACTTCCTTAGAACTAGAAAGCTACTTTAGAAGTTGAATAATACTTTCATCATTGTTGTTCCAAAGACTCAAGATCCAAAATCTATGTCTGATTTTAGGCCTATCAATCTTTGCAACACCATCTACAATTTTTTTCTAAAGTGTTGGTTAATAGACTAAAACCTCTCTACAAATTTATTAGCCCACATCAAAAAGGTTTTGTGTAAGATCATCAAATTTTGGATGTTGCAATTACCACACATGAGATCATTCATTCTATGGACAAATGTAAGTGACTAGGTATGAATTTTAAACTTGATATTTCAAAGACATACAAAAAAGTTAAATGGAAATTCTTATATTGCATCCTTTTGAAGTTGGGGTTTGATTAGAGATTTATAAGGATTATCAAGGAATGTTTTGAGACTATCCATTTTTTTTTTCTTGTGAATGGAACCCCTTGGGGTTTTTTCAAGGCGACAATGGGTTTAAGGCAGGGAGGCCCCCTCTCCCCCTACCCTTTCATAATTGTTGTTGAGGTTCTATTCAGGAATTTACTTCACCTTGTAATGAGTGGCTAATTCCAAGGTGTTAAGTTTTAGAATAGGAAAAACCCTATTCTCCCAAGAACACCTGCATGCAAACCTGTCACATGGAAGAAGGAAAGTACAGAAGACAGGAAAAAACTATGGAGGCCAAAAATCCAGAGGAGGCATCATATGCACAAGTAAACAATATATTAACAATATGTTTCTAGATATTACAATGAGATGTGAAAACTCCTTATCAAAATGCAAAGAGGTGAATCCTTATAAAAGGATACAGAAACCCTAAAGGTGAAAACCCTAAAGAATAATGAGATGCCTAAGTTTAACTTAAGCATAGAGTATAATGGACTAATAATTAAATAAATTAATTATTAGCTATAATATGACTACTCTAACACCCCCCCTTAAGTGTAACTTAGGGAGAAGCTAAACAGTTAAAGACTAAAAGATGCATGTAAACAAAATGCATGAAATGAACTATGGGTCGTGACAACTAGGCCTGATCAGGTACCCAAGTACAAGAAATAAACTAGATGAAGGAAACTAAGCCTCCAATCTAGGGAAAGTCCCAAATAAAGGAACATGAAAGAGTAAGAAGCATCTTCGAAGCATGAAGTTGTAAACACTGTCAGAAATAACTGTTGGAACCCCCACTAAAATAGTGCATGACCAGGTAGAGAAGACAAAGTCTGAAGAACTGATCAATTGATGCCGTGAAGCAATAGAACCAATAGGTGAACCCCCCCATAATGCTAAACAGGGAGAGGGGTGACAGGAACACTAAAATGCAATGCCAAAAACATTTGCATAAAGAAGAATTAGGAACACCAATAGTGCAACAGAAGTACAAGAACAAAATAAAGGGTGGTGTCACAGACACACAGCATGGGATAATGTCATTGAAGGTACGTTCAATTGACAAAGGTGGATGAGCACAAAATGGAAAAATATCATAACCCCCCATGGCACTTTATAACTAAGTGTGGGTACAAAAAACACTCAAGGTGCTCGAAATCCCAGCTATGCAAAAGTAGGCACTTTATCTTAGTGTGTTTACAGAAAAGAAAATGCTACAAAAGAGAAGCATACAATGCTTAGAAGTCAGAAAGAAGAGTGAGCTAGAAGAACAGAAGAAGAGATGCCAGGACCTGTAGAACCCAAGTAATCCACCAGAGTGTGAAAGAGAAAAACTCAGAGGACAGAGAATTTGGAGCAAAATCTAGAAAAAAAGACCCCTGCAACTAAAAATTTCACTGAACCAACTTTCTGACGATATCTAGTTTACCAAAAATAGAGTCTGAATGAGCCAGATATGGCTCCCAAAAGGCAAAAAATAGACATCAGACTTTGACAAAAAAAACACTATCAAAATGGTAAAACCCAAAACCCCAACCTTCATCAATGGAAAGTTCTCAGAAAGAGCTTTCCGACGATATATGGAAGTCAGAAAAATAACCCCATATGCTCAAGATAGAGTGAAAACAATGCGGGAGGGTCAGAAAGGGCCCCAAACAAAATTTTAAGCCCTTGGGGCTGAAAAAAGGGCTAGCCCCTGGGCGCCACATGACCATCGCAGGGGGCTGCGGCAGAGCCCCTGATCACCCATGTGACCAGCTGCTCACAGAAAAGGGGCCCACAGGGTTGAAAAGGCCTTCGGGCGGTGGAGCGGCGGGGACCGGGCGGCGGGAACCGGGCGGCAGAGGAGGCCGGGTGGAGCGTCGGTGGCGGCCAGGCAGCGCGGCGGCAGCGGCAGGTCCTGGTGGCGGCGCGGTGGCCAGAGGGTGGCGTGTGGGCTAAGGGTGATGCACGGGTGTGGCAGCGGTGGTGCCAGGGTGGCACACTCTGGTAGCGCCACAAATCATTGAATTTTTTTTTTTGGACTTTTCTTGATTTCTGTGCCCGTACGACACTGGAAACCAAATTTTTTTTGCCTCAGAGCCAAGTTGTCCAAAATGGACAAGCTTTATATGGTTTCTAGGGTTTTTGGGTGCTCTGAGTGCAATGATAATGTCTGTTTGAGCCCAAAATGACTAGAAACAAAGGTCCCCCCTAAATCCACACAAAAAACTTCTGAAAAACTAGAAAAACCTCCAGCTTCTGATACACTTCGACAAAGCAAGAATAGTGAGTAGCAAGATGGCTCTGATACCATGTTAGAATAGGAAAAACCCTATTCTCCCAAGATTACCTACATGCAAACCTATCACAAGGAAGAAGCAAAGTACAGAAGACAAGAAAAAACTATGGAGGCCAAAAAGCCAGAGGAGACATCATATGCACAAGAAAATAATATATTAACAATATGTTTCTAGATATTACAATGAGATGTGAAAAATCCTTATCAAAATACAAAGAGGTGAATCCTTATAAAAGGATACCGAAACCCTAAAGGTGAAAACCCTAAAGAATAATGAGATGCCTAAGTTTAACTTAAGCGTAGAGTATAATGGACTAATAATTAAATAAATTAATTATTAGCTATAATATGACTACTCTAACATTAAAGTTGCTTTCTCTCTCCCTCCAAAATTTATTAAACAATTTGTGGATGATGCATTCCTTTTTGGCTCATCCTCGGTCATAGAGGCTAAGGAAAGGAAGAATCTCCTTAGAGAAGATGCTATTGCATTGAGTCAACAAATTAACTATGATAAAAGAAAAATTTATTTCTTTAACACTAAGTTGGATCTCCAATTGAAAAGTAAGGAAATTCTTGGTTGCCAATCTACTGACTTACTTGACACTCATTTGGGACTACCTCTCACGGTCAAGGAAGTTACCCCCAACTTCTAGAACACCATTTGATGAGCCTCTTAAATGGCCATCTTTTCAAGTGCTTTTTATTTTCTTTTCAAAAATTTACTTGCAAAATAGATACTTAGACTTGTGTTTTTCTATGTATATTTTATGTGTAAATACATAAGTAGGAAAGTGGATGATAAAAGAACATGGTATATTTTCTTGAAACTGATGGATAGAAATGACAGAATGCAATAGTTATATGCTCATGAATGATCCTATGTCCTATGCTATGTTTGTGGGTAGTTTCTTTCCTATAGCCATGTGTCTTGCAAGAGCATTAATTAGAACTTAACACTTCTTTCCTAATATTAATGATGAGAATATGTATGTATTGAAGGTTGTGTGTGCATTAATCATTTTGTAGGGATCAGTCATGGCATATTCAAGATCAACATAGTGATGTTGAAGAAGTCAAAGCCAGTTGTTGTTGCAAAGACGCCATCATGTTGAAGAAGTCGAGCAAGCAGTTGAGTAAGTTAAGGTGTTGCTGCAAGATCTTCGCATGAGGAATAGGTGAATACAATTTTCTGTTAAATGTAGTGCGTAGATCTAGAGCCCACCACGTACTATATTCTGGGAGGACTTATTCTTGATGACTGATATTTCTGTTATGAGACATTTTTCATCTGTAACGGTCCTCATTAATGGAGTGATCTTAGATTTAGGGAGTAGTTGTGGTTTTCCTTTAAATAAGATGACTATTGTAACTCTTTGGAGTTAGTCGAGTTAGTTGATATTTCAGAATAGAAGCTGATATAGTTGTAATATTATTTTATTTACTCAAGTGTATTTTCCATGAATGAATAGAATGCACAGTTTGAGTTCAATTCTTTTATCTTGATTGTGTTTCTGTTTACTCATCCAAGGGGGCCTACTTGGTGAGTGAATTTATTTGTTGGAGTAGAAATAATTTCCATGCTTATTAAGAAGTAAAGTAGAACTTGTTCCTGCAGCCACTAGTAACATAACTAGTAGATTGTTCCTGCAGCATAGGTGGGTAGAGCAGTTCCTATCCGTGATTACTATTTTCCTAGAGTAAGCGCATTTACTTGAGTTAGCATAGATTTACAGAAGCTTAATGCATTTCAATTTCATAGGATTATCCATGAGAGTCAAGAGAGTTTGAAGCATATACTTTGCAGATGTCATTCAAAGTTTACGTCCCTAGTCGATAATTGAATGAGACTAAATGATCTAATTAGCAACCAGTTAGGGTCATGTCCAATCCTGAAATAAGCAATCCAATGCTATGAGTTTCTAATACAATTGTTTAGCCAAGCATTTTTGGTGCTGCTTCTGGGGATGGTGTTAGTTCAAACTTACTTTGGTGTTCATGTTTCAAGTTTTCATAATTTAGGACTGAGTTTTAAGTAATCCTTTTATGCATAGAATAAGAGACCCTCATGGGAGATTCCTTCCTTGCAATAACTAGGTTAAACCATTTGATTTTTTAAAGCCTAAGCTAGAGGAACCCTAAGTTGAAAGTGAAGAAGAAGAAAACCCATTTGAAAATCCATTTGGTGATCCCCAGGGAGAAATATCTTCGCCATCATCCTCTGAAGGATTGCTACATTTGCATGACCTTTTTGATGAACCTGAGTATCAATAAAACCCATTAGCTCTTGTTATCTATCAAACACAATAGCCAGGTCCTCCTCCAAGGATGGCTCAACATACCTTTCCTTTCTCCATTCCTCCTCAACATGGTAATCATAATCTAAAAAATATACCTGCCTCTGCACTTCCCAAATTTTATGGCCTTATCATTGTAGACCCTAAAACCTTCCCTTCTGTGTTTGATATCCTCTGTAGGAGTTATGATTACACAACTGATGCCTATAAGCTGAAATTATTTCCATCTACTCTTAAGGAGGCTACTTTGAGATGGTTCATGGAGTTGGGTGCCAATGCTATAGTGGATTAGGATGCAATGAGAAATATGTTCCTTTCTAAATACAAAGAGTACTATAGGGGTCAAGATTTGAAGGGAGATGACATTCTCAAAATGTCACAAAAGGAGGATGAGACCTTGGAAGACTATGTCTCAAGGTTTATGTTTAACCTACAACGTAACACTCAACATCAGTTGAATTAGGAGTCACAAAAAGATCTTTTCCTAAAAGGTGTAAATGATGGAAGTATTGAGGCCTTAGACCTTATGGCAGGTGGATACATCACTCAGAAGAACTGGGATGACATAAATAATATATGTCTGAACTATTCAAGGGCTACTATGAAGAAAGGAAGAGGAATAAGAGATTTTCCTCATAAGTCCAATGGTTCGGGAGTATCTAAGATGGAGTTGTCCAATCTTCTGTTTGACTTCAAACATGACATCATCAATGACGTTTCTACTCAGCTGAACAACATGCAAGCAAGAAGGAAGAAGGAGGATGCAGAAGCTATGTTGGCTGAATTCTGCTCTCACTGTAGAGAGAAGAAAATGAACTATAAGTGCAAAAAGTTGCATATGCAGACACTAATTCAATGCCCACCTAATTTCTAGCTATAGATAAGGATAATGGAGAGGTTTTCTATGTGGCTCAAAGGCGACCATGGGCTTAAAGACAAGGTATGCCTCAAGACCCCCTAAATAATTTTGGTTATAATAATAGTAGTCAATGGAAAAACTAAAACCCTCATAATTATGCCGCTCAAGGACATAATTGGAATTATAATTGGTCTAACCAACAACCACAGTATAACCAAAACTATCAGAAACAACCTCCATTTAACCCATACCAACAATAATTTAACCAATATCACAAGCCACAGTAGAATAACCAATGGCAACCACATGGTAACTAGAAATAGAAACCTAAATGGGGACCCACTCAGCCTAATCAGCAACAAGCTATTATGCCTCCACCTTAGTAGCAAGCTATTATGCCTCCACCTTCTACAGCCAATAATAATCCTCAGAAGCCAACACAACTGCCTACATAGCCAACTCCAAATCCTAATAACAAGCAGCAAGCTTATTCCTTGCAAGTGAATGATATTCACTTAAGATCAAGAACTATATTGCCTACACCTAAAGAGCCTATAATAACTGAAGTTTCTGATGCCGAGGAAATACCTGAGAATTAAACCACTGCTGATCCACTTATTCTGCAATCTTCCCCAGTTTTGAAAAATCCACCTTATCCTCAGAGATTGGTTCAATCAACACCCTCAAAAGAAAATCCTATTGCAGCTGATTTGATTAACCAACTTAAGAAAATGACTATCCAAATACCTTTATTAGATGCCCTCAAATAAATACCAATTTATAATAAAGCAATCAAGGAAGCCTGTATCAAGCACCCTGGTAGAAAGAAGAAAGATCCTAACACTGTCCATGTCCTTGGGTAACTTTATGATCTCATGCTCAGTAAAGTCTTGATGCCTAAATACTCTGATCCAAGAAGCCCAGTCGTTACCATTCATATTAATGGTATACAAATATAGAATGTCATGATTGATTTAAGATCATCCATCAATGTAATGACTATGGAAGTTTTGTTGAGACTTAGCATTGTTGGTTTAAGGGAAACACCTATAATACTCGAGTTAGCTGATAATTCTATAGTTAAGCTGGATGGCATCGTAGAGGACATCATTGTAACACTTGATTCCTTGGATTACCCCTCATATTTCATAATCTTGTCCCCCAAAGCCACACTAGAAGGATATCTATTAATCTTAGGAAGACCTTGGGAAGCCACAACAGATGCTTGCATTGCATGTTGCTTAGGAAAAATGACAATATCTGATGGGATCCATACCAAGAAACTAACTCTGTATTCTCTAGCCAAACCCCAAACTAAACTTGATCAAGTTATCTGGCCAAACCTAGGTGATGTTACCCTTGAAGAAAATTCTATGCAACAACTCATGGTTATTGGAAGAGATCCATTTATGGTCTCCCAAGAGGAAGATGACATACTAGTGGCAATTCTCACCAATCAGTATGGCTTTGATGCATCCTCTTGTCATGTCCCAAGTTGTTTCCTCCAAACCATATTACCCAAGCAGACCTCACCTAAGTTTCCTGCAACACCTGATTACCTTCATACCTTGTTACCACATGAGATAAAGTCACCCTCATTTGTAGAAATTATGATGCTGGATAAAGTAAAAAGGGTAGAAATTGCCTTAGGAAAAGAGTTGAATGTCAATAAGGCCCTCACCACATCTCAGATGGCCAGTCTTATCCAAATTTTGAAGGAAAGATAGTAGGCCTTTGCATGGGACTATATCGATATGAAGGGGTTGGACCAAAAGCTTTGTATCAATAGGATTTACATCAGTCCCAAGTCTAGACCAATTAGACAATCATAGAGAAGAATTAACCCTGCTCTGAGAGATATAGTGAAGAGTGAGTTACAAAAACTCCTTAAAGATAGCTTTATATATCCTATTTGTGACAGCCAGTGGGTTTCTCCTTTAGTAACTGTTCCAAAAAAGGGGGAAATGGAGAGTTTGTGTGGACTATAAGGAGCTTGAAAAAACCACTAAGAAAGATCACTTTCCATTACCTTTCATTGACTAAGTACTTGACAACCTTGCTGGTAAAAAGTATTTCTCATTTTTAGATGGCTCCAGCGGATACAACCAAATCCAGACATCACCTGAAGATCAGGATAAGACAACGTTCACCTATCCATGGGGAACATTTTACTATTTTTTCTTGCCATTTGGATTGTGCAATGCGCCTACTACTTTTCAGCGGGCGACAATCAGTATTTTCTCTGACATCTCTGCTATCTGTGTTGAAATATACATGGATGACTTCACTGCGTATGGAACTACATTTGAGGAGGCTCATGCTAACTTGGAGAAAGTTATTAAAAGATGTTAGGAATATAACCTCTCCCTTAAGAGTGAGAAGTGCTACATGATGATGGAAGAGGAGTTTTCTTAGGACATTACCTTTCATCCTTTGGCATTCAGGTTGATCCTGCAAAGATTGTAGTCATCACTACACTTCCAACTCCAGAAAAGAAGAAGGATGTCATGAGTTTTCTTGGTCATGCCGATTACTATAGGAGATTCATTAAGGACTTCAGCCATCTTGCAACCCCATTGTACACCCTATTGAAGAAAGAAGCTTAGTTTGAATGGACAACTAACTGTGAGCTATCATTTCAGCAGCTAAAAGATGTTCTAACAAAGACACCTATCCTTAGAGGACCTGACTAGAATCTTCCCTTTCATATTCAAACTGATGCATCTAACTAAGCCATTGGGGAAGTGCTAGGACAAAAGGAAGGTACAATTGAGCATGTTATTTATTATATTAGTAAAACTTACAAGGTGCTGAACTGAACTATACTATTACTAAAAAGGAATTTCTAGTAGTAATCTATGCACTTAATAAATTTAGACAATACATTACTGGTTATGAAGTATTTGTATATACTGATCATTCAACAATCAAATACTTGATGAACAAGCTTGCTATCTTTGGTAGCTTAGCAAGATGGTTACTCCTCATGTAGGAGTTTGATGTGACAATCATTGATAAACAGGTAAAGCTAATGTGGTGGCTGATTGCTTATCTAGATTACAAGTTCTAGATGATCCTTTGGAAATTGATGATAGCTTCCCTACTGAGAACCTATTCTCTATTGATACTTATAATCCATGGTATGCTGACATCACCAACTACCTTGCTATAGGAAGAACACCACCTCATTCCGCCTAGAGAACGCAAACTTCTGGTTGAGAAAAGCTTCAAATTTTCATGGATATTAGGATTTATGTCCTACACAGGTCCTGATCAGGTCACTAGTAGATGTGTTCATGATGATGAGACTTATGACATCCTTCAAGCATGTCATGATGAGTCGTGTGGTGTCCATTTTACAGGAAAGAGGACAACATACAAGATCTTGACCACAAGATACTATTGCCCTAGCCTACATAAGGATGCACCTAAGCATACAAGGAACTGTGACCAATGCCAATGTATGGGACACCCAACCAAGTTAGATAAAATGCCCTTGCAGCCTCAAGTGGTGGTGACACCATTTGACAAATGGGGCATCGATTTTGTTGGACCTATCGAGCCATATTCTCATGGTAAGTCATATATCTTAGTGTGCACTGACTATGCAACAAAATGGGTAGAAGCCAAATCAATGCGACATGCTAGAGATCATAAGGTAGCATAATTTCTATATGAATATGTCTTTACCGAGTTTGGTGTACCTCATGAGATAGTAACATATCAAGGTGCATAGTTTACTTCTAATATTATTTTTGAGTTGATGCATGATTACATAGTGAGGCATGGTAAATCTTCACCATACCATCCTCAGGCCAATGAGAAGGCAGAGATAACAAATAGGGAGATTGAATCAATTCTAACCAAAACAATTGTTGTTCATAAGAAGGACTGCGCTACCTACCTTACTGAATCCATTTGGGCTTACAAAACAACTTGGAAAACAACTGGTTTTACTCCTTTTGAACTAGTTTATGGAAAATATGCATCTATGCCTATTGAGTTTCAACACAAGACTCTTAGGATGGAATTGGAATTAGACATTAACCTTACCAGGGCACAAGAAGATAGGCTCTTGCAGCTTAATGGACTGGATGAGCATTGGAAGTCTGCACTTCATAATACCAAATTGATTCAGAAGAAACATAAGAAGTGGCATGACAAGTTCATCATGGATAAGCAATTTTATGTTGGTGATTGGGACCTACTTTATGACTCACACTACCAGCATACCCCAGGAAAATTTTAGACTCAGTGGCCAGGACCTAACGAAATAGTTTCTATTTTTTCCAGTGGAGCAGTTCAGATGTCTACCATTGATCCTGTGCGATTCAAATTACTTGTAAACAGGCATTGCCTCAAGATCTATTACAAGCCCATGAGTCATGAAGACTTCCTGTAGTAGTTCTAGAAAATCCATCACAAAAAAAATCCTGCAGTAGAAGCATCTAGGTCTTCCACCCAAGTTTCCACTAATCCTTGATTTTTATCAATGATTCCATAGTAAACATTTCACTTCCTGTGAAATAATTGTTGGAGATTTGATTCTGAGAGTTGATTGTTTGTATGTTTTTCATTGATGACAACATATAATACACAGTAGTAATTCTATATGAACTTATCTAGATAATGACATGAAGACTTGCGTGGATAGATACATGTTGTTGACATGTTTATTATGTTATGTTCATACACACAGACCCAGATATGATGTTTTAGTAAATTTATGCAATTCTGTTATTAGCAGTTACAGTTCTGGAAGTATAAAGGCCAATGTATATAATGTGTTTCATGAGTTGTGCCTATCTTTAGGATATGTGTGTGTATATGCATGATTAATTATGAGTTGATGATATAAATCCAAAGGTGCCAAACATGTTTCAAGTTGATTGCAAAGTTATGGTTAATTTTGTGACGCTGACTCAGTGAAGCATCGCGTCTATTCAGCATTGACTTGCGCAGACTTAATATTGTTTGTGTGCTTAGTTAAGCCAACTAAGATATTGATGAATTTTTTCTAAGAGCTGACATGACCTTCTAATTTGGAGAAGATACTTATAGTAGTTCAATTGTGATACACTAAGTGTGAATGATACAAAAAGTGAAGAAAGATGTATAGAGCAGATTATCAGAGTTGGTTCATTCATCAAGGGTCTATGTGAAGAAGAAGTGAAAGATTGTAATACACTAGAACTGATCAAGATAGCAGGTCTACTCTACAGTTCATCATTATATATAGTGCATATCTGTTATTCAGAAGGTTGTAGCCTTCACCATCAAGCAGTGAGCTTTTGGATAGTGAGTCCACCACCCATAACAGGGTTATTTGTAAAAGACTCCTAACAGGGTCCAACCCTTAACTAGGTCACTATAATTATTGCATTGTATTGTGCAACTCCTAACAGGGTTGAAATATCTTCTAACATGGATTACTACAAACATGTATAGTTTATTGTGGGTGCTAATTCCCACCGGGGTTTTTACCATTTGGTTTCCCCATAATCAAATTGTGTGTTGAGTACTGTGTTATCTGATTATGCATTTACTTTGTTATATACTAAAGTTAAAGAAGTAAAAAAGGACTTAAGTAACTGATAACTGATTCACCCCCCCTCTCAGTTATCCTTTGGGACTATTCTAACAATTGGTATCAGAGCCAAGTGCCTTGAAGAAGAAGCCTAACAGCTTAAGGTAGATCAAATGTCTTACTTCAGAAAAGAATGCCCTAAGTTTGATGGAGAGAATTATTTGGATTGGAAAAACAAAATGATAACACATCTACAGTGTATTGTCTTTGAGATCTTTGAAATTTCCACACAAGAGGTTGTAATTCCATCTCTGAAATACCTTGCAAAGGATGATGTACCAAAAGATAAAAGGACATATTTACACATAATGCAATTGCCAAAGAAGCCCTAATCAATGCCTTATCTGACAGTGAATTTTATGAAATCAAGAAGATTGATAGAGCATATACCATATGGATGTATTTAGAAGACATGTTTGAAGGAGATGTTCAATCAAAGAATGCACGCAGGAAGACATGGAAGAAGAAATACAATAGTCTTGAGATGTTACCTGAAGAGAACATTAGAGCTTACAATCAAAGGATAAATGAAGCAGTAGCTGGAATAAAAAATAATGGTGGTGAAATATCAAAAGAAGATATAATGGACAAGTTGTTAACTACTTTGACATCAAACTATGAAAACAAGATCAGTATTCTAGAGGAAACTATGCAATTTTCACAAAACTTCAAAAGAGAGACTCTAATCAGCAAAATCTCTGCATT
>MU226880.1:3969578-3982489 GCA_018584345.1 Thuja plicata | reverse complement strand
TGAGTATGATTGGTCCTATAAAATACTTTTTGGGATTAAATGTAAAGCAAACAGATAAAGGTATATTCATTAATCAGTCTAAATATGTGAAGGAAATACTGAAGACCTTTCAGATGGATGATTATAAGTCATTATGCACTCCCATGATAACAGGAAGCAAGCTTTCAAAAGATGATGACTCCACAGTAGTTGATAAGACATTGTACAAATCTATGATTGGTAAACTCATTTATCTAACTCAATCTAGACCTGACATATATAATGCAGTTGGCATTGTTGGAAGATTTGCAGCTGAACCCAAGCAGAGTCACCTAATGGCAGTCATAAGGATATTCAGATATCTAAAGGGAACTGTAGACTATTGTTTATGGTATCCTAAATCAGAAAATGTAAGGCTTCATGTATATATAGATGCAGATTGGGCAGGTTGTATTGATCACAGAAAGAGCACTTCAGGAGGAGCGGTATTCCTTGGAGACAGGTTGGTTTCTTGGATAAGCAAGAAGCAGAAATGTATTTCTCAGTCAACAACAGAAGCTGAATATGTTGTAGTAGCACTAAATTGTTCAACTATGGTTTGGATCAAGTAGATGGTTAAAGACTTTGGAATTTAGGTTGATTATCCTATTGTTATTCATTGTGATAATACTAGCACTATCAACATGTCTAAGAACCCTGTCACGCATGCAAAGACAAAACACATAGAGATCAAGTACCATTTCTTAAGAGAGAAGGTTGCAGACAAAGAAGTGAAATTGGACTATGTGAGCACCAAAGAATAGTTGGCAGATATTTTCACAAATTCCTTATCAAAGGATACTTTTGAGTATCACAGGGAGAAGTTGGGAGTAATTCCCTCTCCTAAGACTGTTTAGAAGAAGCAGCAAAGACATCAGTCATTAAGTGACTGATGACTGGTTGACTACTCTACTTCTGGAGTAGTACCTGTACCTAAAAAGACTATGGCACGATTTTCCATTGATGTCAAAGGGGGAGTATATAGTAAGGAGGAGTATGTACTAAGGGGGAGCATATACTCTGGGGGAGTATATACATAGAACAAAACATACAGACAAAGGAACTGCAGCAGTTTAGAGAAATCTTTGATGAGGATATTGAGAAGATTGTAAAAGAAAGAGGACACCATGAACAGAGGATGTTTTTGGATATCATATGTTTCCATCAATGTCAAAGGGTGAGATTGTTGGAAATTTGATTCTGAGAGTTGATTGTTTGTATGTTTGTCATTGATGACAACATATAATACACAGTAGTAATTCTGTATGAACTTATCTAGATAATGACATGAAGACTTGCATGGATAGATACATGTTGTTGACATGTTTATTATGTTATGGTCATACATGCAGACCTAGGTATGATGTTTCAGTAAAGTTATGCAATTCTGTTATTAGCAGTTATAGTTCTGGAAGTATAACGGTTTAGGGCCGACGTATATAACATGTTTCATGAGTTGCACCTATCTTCAGGATATGCGTGTGTATATGCATGATTAATTATGAGTTGATGATATAAATCCAAAGGCACCAACCATGTTTCAAGATGATTGCAAAGTTATGGTTAATTTGGTGAGGCCGACTCAGTGAAGCATTGCGTCTGTTCAGCATTGACTTGCACGGACTTAATATTGTTTGCGTGCTTAGTTAAGCCAACTAAGATATTTATGAAGTGTTTCTAAGAGCTAACATGACCTTCTAATTTGGAGAAGATACTTATAGTAGTTCAATTGTGATACGCTAAGTGTGAATGATACAAAAAGTGAAGAAAGATGTATAGAGAAGATTATCAGAGTTGGTTCATTCATCAAGGGTCTATGTGAAGAAGAAGTGAACGATTGTAATACACTAGAACTGATCACGATAGCAGGTCTACTCTACAGTTCATCATCAGATATAGTGCATATCTATTATTCAGAAGGTTGTAGCCTTCACCATCAAGCAGTGAGCTTTTGGACAGTGAGTCCACCACCCCTAATAGGGTTATTTGTAAAAGACTCCTAACAAGGTCTGTCCCTTAAGAAGGTCACTATAATTATTGCATTGTATTGTACAACTCCTAACAGGGTTGAAATATCTTCTAACAGGGATTACTACAAACAAGTATAGTTTATTGTGGGTACTAATTCCCACCGGGGTTTTAACCATTTGGTTTCCCCGTAATCAAATTATGTGTTGAGTACTGTGTTATCTGATTATGCATTTACTTTGTTGTATACTAAAGTTAAAGAAGTAAAAAGGGACTTAAGTAACTGATAATTGATTCACCCCCCCCTCTTAGTTATCCTTTGGGACTATTCTAACAATAATTTCTCCATAATAAAATCCACCTCACCTCCTCTCTCTACCGGTTTTTTCCGTACCATTGTATCACTCCATCAATGCATGTCACATATCAGAACACTCTTCCTGCAATGCTTAACAGGTTAGTGACACATACCTTTGTTCATAATTATTTTATTCATTTTTATTAGGATTAAGTGTTCTTTTACTTATTTTTATTCTTGCACGCACTGGCCTGTTGGGACCCATGACTTAAATTTAGTTGGGGGGAGGATTATTTAATATTTGTTTTTAAATTTAAACATTAGCATGTAAAAGATGAAACTTATTTCTTGTCTTTTTGAGATGACTGCCATTATGTGTGAGACCATCTTTCATCCGGTGATTGCGTCATCATGATTTGAAAGTAATTAAAAGATTTTAAAAGTTGAAGTTCAATTAATGATGATATTTTTACGACATGTTTAGGGTGGTAGGCCTTAAGTACACGCGCAAAGGTATTATGAAATATCATTCATAAAAACACTTTTAATTTCCTAGAAGTAAATGTTATTCTGTACTCCTTTGTTCTTGTCTGCAACACTTTGAGTCTATAGCATTTTCCATTTTTAGCTTCTGTAGAGCTTCTGCAAAATTTTCTATCAATAGCAATGGGAGGTGATCTTTAGAGGCATGAGATGAAAGATCATAGAATTTTACTTGGAGACCCACACAACTATGAAATGTTTCAAAGGAAAGGGTGGATGGATTACTGTCTTAGCCTTAATGGTTTTGACGAAGAAATTGCTCTACAATTTCTAAACACTCTGCATAATGGGTTCACAATGGTAAAAGGGTTACAAATTAAGTTCATAGAGGAGATTGTGGCGAAAGTAACAAGATTTTTGTAGGAAGGAGAGAAATGGTCTAAAGACATTGATTTACGCTCAGCTACGGCACAATTCACCTTGCATGGTGATCTGTGGTTAGACATTGACAAGAAGTAGGGTACCTCAAGCATATGATTGCCCATGGATTACATGCAGCCATCTATGTTTATCATACAATACTTTACTTGTGAAGGTCATTACAAATATCTCCATGGGCTACATTTCAAGATCTTGAGCGCCCTCCACCATGAAAATAGACTGGTAAGTTTACCTAGCTTTTTATTTAACATTGTGGAAAAGAAAGCTTCTCTAGTTCAATCATGAAAAGATCAATCTGTTTCCCATCATTGTTTAATCAAATTAATTATGGAAAGAGAATTAAATAATATAGGGACTTAGGATGAATTCCTAGCAATGGATGAAGTAGTTCCTAGAGTGGTTGACCCTAGAGGCCAAGGTATAGGAAGAAGGGCTAACACAACAATGGGGGTTTGCAAAGTAATTCAAAGAACATAAGTCGTTCCTAAAGCCTCTTCCTCTAACCCTAACCCATCTAGGAAAAGAGCTTGTAATATTAGTACTCCTATTTCTAATAGGAAGAGAGGTAAAAGAAAGGAAGCCGATGTCATTCCTGACACCCCACCTTCTGTGAAAACCAAGTCTGCTTCCAAGAAAGATAAGGGTAAAACCCTAGAATCAGAGGAAGTAATTCCAGAACAACAACCATATAATGATAATGTTAGTAACATAGTTAATGAAACCTTTCCCTCTTATGAGGAAATGGCACTAGAAGAACCTCCTATAGCAACTATGGAGGAGGTGTCCACCAGAAGGAGGAAACACAAGGATCCTCCATGCTCTTTCCAAACCCCTACTAGAAAGAGTGCAAGGTTTTCTACCAGCATCAGCAAGGATGACAAGTATCCTATTCAATTTGTGAACGTAGAATCCTCTAAGTCTGTAGAGAAGTCCTCTTCTAAGGAAATGGTTCAGAAAAGTATAGATAGTGATACCATTTCCCACAGTATGAATTTTGAAGCAATAGCTGATCCTAATATTGATTATATCCTCATAGATAGTGATAGAGATTCTGAGGAGGTAGAGGATTTTTTTGATGACTCTATTGGGAAAGATAATGCTGATAATTCAGAAAAATTACCTACTGATGAATTCCCTGCAATTAATGAGGATGTTTTTGAAAAGGTGTTAGAGAAAATAAATAAGGATGGGTTAGAAACACTAGATAAAGCAACTAAAACCTGTCAAGAGGATAATGCAATAAAAACTCTTTCCATATGTAAAGGGGAGACTTCCACTCAGGAAGAAGTAATAAAAACCCCTCAGCTTGCACTAGGATGGATTGATATTCGTAATCAGGAACCCATGTCACCACCAGACCTATCTACACCCTTAGCTGCAGGGTTGAGCTTGTATCAGAATTTTGTATGGGAAAGGGCACAATGGAAGTTAGAAAAAGAAAAATTGAAAAGGACCACTGATGAGAAAGCTCATCAATTAGAATAGAAAACAAATCAGATTACAATGTTGGAAAGAAGGGTTAAGCATATTACTGAATTAATTCGTGAAGCTATGGCATGCAGGTCACCATCTCCAGCCTATGCTCTATTCCTTAAGGAGCAATTTGTTAATTTTAAATTAACCAGGATTTTAGAAGGATTGAATCCTTCTATTTCAACACCTCATGAATTCTATGATGCATTTAAATCAACTCCCATGTCTATAATTTTTTTTTTGTGTGAATTGTATTTACATAATCTTATTGTACCAAATGACAGGGACAGGAATTCACTACTATATGTGGGAGATGTCTAGTTAAGAGAAGTGATGTCTTGGATGTAGAATGAGATAAGTAGGGAACATCAAGATTTCCCATACAGAAATAGTGAAAGAGATACACCCTTGCTGATGAGGCATGAAGTTCAACATTCTAGACGAACTCTTCTTGATTGTCTCTTAGTCATTATGAACCCAAGTGGAGCCAGCAAGGTCTACCCGGTCAGAGAGAATGCATATACAGACTGGGATCAACACTCATCAAAGACTATTGAGGTTTCAATCACTGCTTGTAGGCATACATGGGTAAGGATGTCACATGACCTTAAGGTTTGAGAACCTCATTCTCCGCATAACCTAACTCTTGCCAGTCACCGATCCCTATGGTAAATAATGTTGGGCAGGACACTGCTTTATTATTGGATTCCATTAAGGTTCCAACCGCCTATCCTCCTCTAGCCCTTGTTAGCAGCAAATGAAAGTGTAGAAGATCATGACATGGCTAAAGAAGTGCAGAGGTGGGAAAGACTCGAGGAAAATCATGGGTATTTCAACTATTTTGTTGATGATTAAGGGGAAAAATTTCCAGTGACCCAAGGCTACAGGCTAGGATCTGCAACTTTATGATTGTTGGGGACCAGCAATAGGACAGTTGGGGGGAATGATGAGCCTCTTAAATGGCCATCTTCTCAAGTGCTTTTTATTTTCTTTTCAGTAGTTTACTTGCAAAATAGATACTTAGACTTGTGGTTTTATATGTATATTTATATGTGTAAAGACATGAAGGCATTATATTTTTCCATTAGTATACACAAGGAAAAACATGATCTGCAAGATCAATTGTCACTATAGCGACAAAAATGGCACAACAATACCCGACACCAAGGTTACCTAACAAACACTATTTAGTGTTATCAAATGACAAAAAGGTAAAGGAAAACCGATGAGTAACAATAGTGTAGCCCGACAGAATAGAACAAAGAGGAACCTAATAGATGAAGGGAACCCGACAATCAGTTCAAACAAAGGAACGCCGAGAGACTTTTAGTTCCACCTAACGACCAAGAACCAACAGTCAGTTGCATCCTGCAAAAAGTGGATCTTACTTTCCACGTCAGACAAAATCATCGAAGTTGTATTTATAGCTTCTTGATTTAGTTTTAAATCCATTATGTGTGGAGGAAGCAATGTATTTATTATTGTTTTAATTAGTTTTACTGATTTAAAACATGCAAAACTAAAGATCAAGGTCAAGTTGTAAACCTTGGATCTAAGAGTTAACTTTGTAATGTGTGATTCCAAGATTGGTCAAATACTTGTATAATAGGTGCTCAATACATTGAGAATAGTTGTTGTTCAATGAAGATTGTAGGCACGAAGAGCATCTAGAGACCAGACAAGAGAATTCATGCAGAAGGACATAAATAGAATCAAATCAATTTCAAGAATAGAACACGGGCTACCGACGAGCAGAGAAAAGGTATTCATTAATCACTTAAGGTGATATTATTATATTATTATTCTAAGAGATTTAATAGATCTGTAATTAGAAATTGTAGATTGCATACAGTCAGGTCAAGATTTGTACTCATTCTAACAAGTGTAGTACACATATGAAATCCTTTCAAGAAAGGTGGACTTAATAGTCTTATTGTAAATCTCATAACTGAGTGCACACTTAAATCAGTGATGCTAAAGCTCTTAACAAAGTAGATCTTAACAGGTCTCCACCTTAATACTCCTAATAGGGTAGATCACCAGAAGTGATCAAATTGTAAGCCTTAACTGACTCCCTTCCATTCTGCAGATAGTGAAGTTTTGTGGGTGCCATCCCCACCATAGTTTTTACTTCCTAACAAGATTTTTCTGCGATACCATATCTTGTGTTATGTGTTTATCATTTTCATGAATGTTTCTATGAATGTTGCAAACTATTAAAGATTATGAATGAATGATACATGCATAAGGAAGAACAAAAGTAATGGTTAGTAATGCAGTAATTAATGATTACTAATGATGGATTGCAAAAGGTGTTAAAAGTTTTAGAGGTACTGATTCACCCCTCCCCTCTCATTACTACTTCCCGTTAATTCCAACAATTGGTATCAGAGCTAAGTCTCTTCTTGGAAAGCTTAAAGGCTTAAGAGAAAAGATCATACAATGGAGAAGTACAAAGTTGATAAGAATATTGAGAACAAAAATCTTGAGATACAGATGTTCTATGAATAGTATAAAGAAGCTAGAATCAAGATGAGAGGGATTCCAGATTTCTTTGAATCTTTAGGATCAAATTCAAGTAATACATCAGATACATCAGAAGAGAACATCACAAATCTATAGGAGATAAATCAACATTTGACAGAGAAAATAAAGATGCTACAAATCGGTCAAGAGAGCTAGATGGTAAGAATGATTGATGTGATGAGTTCTGCTAGACCAACTGAAATAGAAAGAACACTTTCTATTGATGACAAAAGGAAGATCACAGAGAAACTACAAGAAAAGGAATTAGAAATTCAAAGACATGCTGAGCATCATCATGATCTCACAAATTAGATTATTCTTATTAGTCGAGAAGAAAATAGAATAAATGTGGAACTCATTGAGATAATACAGATTATCGGTGAACTAAGAGAAGAAAATGAAAAACTAAAGCATGAGGTTAGAATTTAGCAACAACATAATGAAGTTATCAGAAAGGATGAAGAAAGCAATAAGAGAATGGATGATTTTCTTAAAGGACAATGAAGAGTCAACAACAACAATGGTTTAGGCTTTACTGCAAATGGAGAATCATCAAATCAAGCCAATCCAAAGAATGTCTATGAAAATCCAAGACCAAGAAAGCTGACATGCAAGCACTATGGAAAGAAAGGGAACACATCAAATGTATGCTGAGGTAAAATGAGAGGTATTCCTAAATCTACATTTACATTCATAGGATTCTGTTATAAGTGTAACAAGAAAGGACATAAGGCTTATAAATGAAAGACTAAGATAGAACAAACAACCAAAGAAGGAAACCTACATGAACAAATACTATCCTACCTACAAGATGAATGGGCACACATCTGAAGAATGATGGAAAAAGTAAAGGCAAGCATGGAAGCCTATAGGACAAGAAACTCCTTATCAACTAAAGAGAATTGGTAATCAATATGTATGGGATTACAATACTTGGACAAACTGTACAACATGTGGTAGATATGGTCACCTTGTTGCAAACTACATGAGAGCATGGACCAAAAGGTCTAGATGCTGGTCAAACCCTGGAATGGCATGCTTACACTATCATAAAGCTGGTCACCTAAAGAAAGATTACAAAGAGAGATTGACAGAGACAAGCACATATCCCAATGGAAACACCATTGAAGATATCTTGAGGGCTAGAGAAAAAAATGTCGATAAAAGCTTAAGAAATGATGAAGCTGGGCCAAGCAATGCAAATGATGACACACCATCCAATGGATCTAGTGACATCACCACCCCCACTTAAGTTGAACAAGTAAGTATGGAACTGCATTACACCAATTCATATTTTGCATCAGTTCCATTATACAATTGATAGATAGTCAAAATCTTCTTAATAAAGATGCATATTATGTTACTCGTTCCAACTCTGAGGAAAAAATCCTGTCGGTATACACATACCAAAAATCATTGGTGAACATAATTGATAAGCTATCTACACTTACTAGAAATTGTCGGTCAACGCATAAAAGGGCTAAGTTACCAATGTAACCCGACACCCATCGGTAAGAAGGCAAAGTCATAGAGTTATCATGACAGAATACCGATATCCGTCAGAAAAAGAAAAATAGTCAACGACTATCCTAAGCATCATGTCAACACTGATGATGATTTTTAAAGTCTTCCTGATGAACTCCGTCTTTATGACCCGACGAGTCATTGAAGCATTTATTGCTGACTTAGGGAAAAAGACTATAAATAGTCAACGTAAGCACTTCATTTTGCACCCGCAATTTGAGGAGAAAGTAGAGTGAAAAATAGAGTGACTGAAGAGAAAAAATTAGTAGCATCCTTGACTCAATTCAACACACAACAACCAGATCATTAACCATTATCATGGATCGAAGTAAGTACCAAGGGCACCAAAAGCACTTTGTCATTATTTTCAAGAAAGCCCTAATTTCAAGAAAGCCCTAAAAATTGAAAAACAATGGCAACCACCTCCAGAACTGCTAAGATCAAGAATGATAAAAGGAATGTGGTTAAGTTAATTAAGAATAGCACATGTGTAGAGCCCAAGTATAATATCTACCCAAAAATTGCATCAAACCACGATGAAACCAGAGCGTTTACAAAAATTCCACCTAGGGTTTTGCTCATAGAAGATGTTAGGTCTTATATTCACTGGAAGATCACTGAGATAGGTGATCTAGAGATGAATGAAGCTTATAAGAAGCTTTGTGATGCCGAAGGAAACCTGAAGGAAGAACACAAACACTTGGAAGTCAAAGGGTTAACTAATGCCCTACATTTCCTGAGGGACTTCAAAATAGACTATATCAGGTTGTCCCTTAGCAGAATGCATGACAAGACACTATGGTTAGACCAACCCAAGCAAATAACCAAGGATTTCCTTCACACTGTCACTGGTTATCCAATAACTAAAAATCCCAAGACACATAAGAATCCTTCCCGACCAGAAGTAGAAAAGCTCACAAAAGCTGAATGGGACAACAAAGGTCTCAACATTAACACCATCATTGACGAGGAACTGAAATTCAGAGCATGTGTGATTGGTTACAAGATATTTCAAGCAAGTAGGCTGAACAACATATCATCAACTTCAGTCAACACAACCCACAAAATAGTAACCAAAGGCATCCAGATGGATCTATGTGAGATCTTGCTCAAACAACTTGATGAGAACATGCACACAATTAGGTCTACAAAGACCAAAACATGTAAGTATGGATCACTTATCATGTGTATATTTTTCTATTTTCAAGAATAATTTCCTACAGTAGGAAAAGTAAAATGGGCACTACCAAACTAGTAACACAACAGATTAGTGAACTAATTAAGTCACTAGGGGAAAATTTTGAATCTGTTATGTCTGCATACTTCCTTGAGTTCAAGGAAAAGATGATGGAGAGGACTAGGATTCCTCAACAACTTGTTGAAAAATATAAGGATGAAATATGTTTTATGGTAGATAATTATTTCACTCATATCAAACCAGTTGTGCCAAGAACAACTTGGTTAGCACCATTAGATTATGAAATAAATATTGATCAAGCTACAAGTGCAATTGATGCACTAATAAATGGGCCTGTTGACAACAAGAAACCTAGGTATGGAACCTATGAAGAGGCTAGATCTAAGATAAAAAGAGGCCTAGAGATAAAGAAGACTATCAACAAAAAGGATAAAATGGTTAAGAATCTCAAGAACATTCTATCAGTTACAGAGGAAGAACAGGAATAACCAGAGGAAACCGATGAACAGGGCACCATAGGTGAGGAACAAGAAGTACAAAAATTAGATTCCGAGGAGACTGAATCTGATACACCTCCACCTCCACCTCTTATAAAGAAGCAGAGGACAAGGAATCAAACTACTACAACCGATACCACACCTCTTAAGAAAGGTCAAGTAAGGACCTATATGAGGAAGCAGCCAGCTAAGAGAACAAGGCAACAAATTGTGAAAACAACACCTCCAAAGAAGAGGAAAAGGTTGGTTAGGTCAAAGGATGACATAGAGGATACTAAAGATGATGAGCCTAATGTAGTGAAGAAGAATTATAGGAATCAAACTATTGATGAAGCTGCTGAATCTATTGCTACATCCAAAACCATGTCTGATAAGAAAATTAGATAATGGGATACACTAAACCCAGAGGACCAGAATAAGATACAAGAGGTAGTTATAAAGTCAATGACAAAGTACAAATAGGTACTAGCTAAATTTGTCAGTAAAATATCCAAAGAGCTGGGTAACAGGATATACCAACAATGGTCATATGATTTGCAAACTGAAAGAGAAGAAAGGGAGAGGGTACTACTAACACTAATGCCTCCTGAATCTAAGGTTGAAGAAATAAAAAAAATATTGAAAAAGCATTCAGGTAAATTTGTAGCCAAGATAAGGGCATATAAAGTACTGGAAAACAAATTCATAGAGCTAGATAAAATGACTAAAACTAAATGGAGAAAACTCCTCGATCTACCAGCGGAGTCAACAAGTCTTGCGGAACAATTACTTCTCACCGACACACCTCATAGAGAGGAGGAAATAGACAATGCAAGTCCTTAGCACATTGCTCTGGACAATACAAAAGACATGGAGCCAATAGATTTGGACAAAGTAATGGTTAGTCTTGACATTCAAGACATCACAAATTATGACTCTGATAAAGATCCACAGAAGAAAGATGAAGTAATATTCATTACACTTAAGGATCATGGACAACAATAAGAATTGAAGGCATCAAATGATAAAGATATGAATGTTGTTGATAAAACATGGCAGGACACATCAGTCATGGACTTAACAGAAGTAGACCCTGCAGAGGAGATACAAAAAGATGAGGATGTCAATGCTCAAAAAGATCAAACCGATGACCAGGACACCACTCTGGATGTAGCCCAAGCCACCACTCAAAGAAATATGCTTGTATTAATGAAGGCAATCAATATATTAGAGGGTAATGATGGTTCTACTTCAGAGGACACAAGCACTCCCGAGGACAAGGGTGATGGAGAAGCAAAAGACACCACAAATAATACAAAGGAAACAACTGCAGAGAAGGCTGCAACTGATGATCAGACAGATAAGTCTACTGATCAAAATAAAGAGGACACATAGAAATAAAAAGGTGAAGAAGAAAAGCAAGATGAGAAGGAGAAGCAATCAGAAGAAAAATCTACAGAGACACTCAAGGTTGAAGGAGAGACGTCTTCACAAAATTGACAGGTGCCACCTGAGCAGAAAATACAAGAAGCATCTTCCACAAAGCCTTCACCAAGCACTTCAGAGAGAACAAATGAAATAACTATGGTAGTTCATACCTCTGCATTCCCACAAATCTCAAAGAAGAAGAAGGGAAAGCATAATAATCCAGTAACTCTTGATGAAATCATTGAGATTCTAGTTTGTGATCCAAGGACATTGGATCCAACTGCATTGACAAAGTATGCCAGACTCTGTGAGAGAAAAGAAATACAAGACAAACTAAAGAGAGCCGCAAAGGAGGCAAAGGTAATAGAAGTAGCAAGAGGAATACTTCAACGGATTGTACCTGATGTAGATATTGATCAGACCACCCCAATGCTTGATCAATTGGTGGTATTCACAAATGCAATAACATCTCAGAATATTGATGCTGAGAAGGTTATGGAAGAGAGACTTGAACAAAAGTATGAGTTCAAGCTAGCCGAGAAGATAAGCCAGGAAGTGGCATTGAAAAAAGTAAAGCTATTTGAATTGGTAAGTACAATTGATCCAATCATCTCAGAGGTTATTACCTTAATATAGAAATTGTGCACTCTAGATCAACTCAGTCAGGAGTATACAGACCATATAGTATAAATTAACGTTGATCTTAAGTCCAGTGCACAAAGTCTCACCAATAATGAAGAAGAAATTAAATTGCATGATGAGAAAATAAAATAGGCTCAAAAACTGAGACAAGACATACAAATTGGAGAGATGAAGTACAAAGATGAGGTCAATGAGCTCCAAGCTCAACTCTTACCGACACTTTCACTCCTACAACAACATGTGACAGAGGCAAATACATTAATTGCCACCCCTGAAATGTCTGTACTAAACAACATTTATGATATGCATGCAAGGCTAGAGCTACAACACATGGCACTAGAACAACTGAAAGAAAAATGGGAGAAAATGCTAGAAGATATCAAGACAACCCATTCCAATATACTTGACACATTGTAAGTTACACATTTTTGTCACA
>MU226880.1:3938390-3969528 GCA_018584345.1 Thuja plicata | reverse complement strand
AGAAAATGCTAGAAGATATCAAGACAACCCATTCCAATATACTTGACACATTGTAAGTTACACATTTTTGTCACAATTTTGGCATATTATAAGTTGTACATTTTTGTCATAAGTATCAAAGAAAGGGGCAAATTGATATGTTCACTCACCTTAGTAAAAAGGCGGAAATAATATGTATAGTAAAAGAAATGGGAAATAAAAAGAGAAAATAATATGTACATATAAAGAAAAGAACATAGAATGTATAGTATACATGTACATATACTTATACTATACCGATGTATACAGTTAGGGGAGTCATATAATGAAAAGGATATAAACATGGTGTACATACTAAACACTTTAGTATTATGCACATATCAGTTTTTTATACTAATTTCAAAGGGGGAGATTGAAGGAATTATATTTTTCCATTAGTATACACAAGGAAAAACATGATCTGCACCATCGGTTGTCACTACACCCACAGAAAGGGAAGAACACTACCCGACACTAAGGTTACCCGACAAACAGTATTCAATGTTATAAAATGACAAAAAGGTAAAGGAAACCCGACAACTAACAATAGTGCAACCCAACAGAACAACACAAAGAGTAACCTGACAGATGAAGGGAACCCGATGATTAGTTCAAATAAAGGAATGCCAACAGATTTTCAGTTCCACCTGACAACCAAGAACTGACAGTCAGTTACATCCCGCAAAAAGTGGATCTGACTTTCCACATCAGAAAAATAATTGAAGTTGTATTTATAGCTTCTTGATTTACTTTTATATCCATTATGTGTGGAGGAAGCAATGTATTTGTTATTGTTTTAATTAGTTTTACTAATTTAAAATATGCAATACTAAAGATCAAGGTCAAGTTGTAAACCTTGGATCTAAGATTTAACATTGTAATGCGTGATTCCAAGATAGGTCAAATACTTGTATAAATAGGTGCTCAATCTATTGAGAATAGTTGTTGTTCAATGAATATTGTAGCCACGGAGAGCATCTAGATACCAGACAAGAGAATTCATGCAGAAGGAAAGAAATAGAATCAAATTATTTTCAAGAACAAAACACAAGCTACCGACGAGCAAAGAAAAGGTATTCATCAATCACTTAAGGTGATATTATTATTCTGAGAGCTTTAATAGATCTGTAATCAACAATTGTAGATTGCATACATTCAAGTCAACATTTGTACTCATTCTAACAAGTGTAGAACACATATGAAATCCTTTCAAGAAAGGTGGACTTAACAATCTTATTGTAAATCTCATAACTGAGTGCACACTTAAATCAGTGATGCTAAATCTCTTAACATAGTAGATCTTAACAGGTCTCCACCTTAATACTCCTAACAGGGTAGATCATCAGAAGTGATCAAATTGTAAGCCTTAACTGGCTCCCTTCCATTCTGCAGATAGTGAAGTTTTGTGGGTGCCATCCCCACCATAGTTTTCCCTTCCTAACAGGATTTTTCTACAATACCATATCTTGTGTTATGTGTTTATCATTTTCATGAATGTTTCTATGAATGTTTCAAACTATTAAAGATTATGAATGAACAATACATGCGTAAGGAAGAACAACACTAATGGTTGGTAATGCAGTAATGAATGATTACTAATGATGAATCGTGAAAGGTGTTAAAATTTTTAGAGGTACTGATTCACCCCTCCCCTCTCAGTACTACTTCCCATTAATTCCAACAAGATATAAGTAGGAAAGTGGATGATAAAAGAACATGGTATATTTTCTTGAAACAGATGGATAGAAATGACAGAATGCAGTAGTTATATGCTAATGAATGATCCTACTTCCTATGCTATGTTTGTGGGTAGTTTCCTTCCTGTAGCCATGTGCCTTGCAAGAGTATTAATTAGAACTTAACACTTCTTTCCTAATATTAATGATGAGAATATGTATGTATCAAAGGTTGTGTGTGCATTAATCATTTTGCAGGGATCAGTCCTGGTATATTCAAGATCAGCATAGTGATGCTGAAGAAGTCAAATCTAGTCATTGTCGCAAAGATGCCATCATGTTGAAGAAGTCAAGCAAGCGGTTGAGTAAGTTAAGGAATTTTTGCAAGATCTTTGTATGAGGATAAAGTCAATATAGTTTTCTATTAAATGCAGCACGCGGATCTAGATCCCACCATGTACTATATTTTTGGAGGACTTATTCTTGATGACTGATATTTCTATTATGAGACATTATGTATCTGTAATGATCCTCATTAATGGAGTGATCTTAGATTTAGGGAGTAGTTTTAGTTTTCCTTTAAATAAGATGACTATTGTAACTCTTTGGAGTTAGTCGAGCTAGTTGATATTTCTAAATAGAAGCTGATATAGTTGTAATATTATTTTATTTATCCAAGTGTATTTTCCATGAATGAATAGAATGTATAGTTTGAGTTCAATTCTTTTATCTTGATTGTGTTTATGTTCACTCATCCAAGGGGGCCCACTTGGTGAGTGAATTTCTTTGTTAGAGTAGAAATCATTTCGATTCTTATTAAGAAGTAAAGTAGAACTCTGTTGTTCCTGCAACATAGGCGGGTAGAGAAGTTCTTATTCGTGATTACTATTTTCCTAGAGTAGGTGCATTTCCTTTAGTTAGCATAGATTAATGGAAGCTTAATGCATTTCAAATTTCATAGGATTAGCCATGAGAATCAAGAGAGTTTGAAGCATATACTTTGCAGATGCCATTCCAAGTTTACGTCCCTGGTCGATAATTAAATGACACTGAATGATCTAATTAGCAACCATTTAGGGTGTCCAATCCTAAAATAAGCAGTCCAATGCTATGGGTTTCTAAGAAAATTGTTTAGCCAAGCACCATTCTTGAAATTATTCAAAGAAAACTAGCAGGGTGGAAGGATAAGATGCTCAGTAGTGTAGGAAAACTTCAACTCTTGTCAGCCTCACTACAAGGTATTCATGTTTATTTTTTGTCCTTCTTTATAATTTCCATAAGAATGTCTTAAAAACTAGAGAAAATCTAATGCACTTCTTATGGACTGGTATGGAGGTATAAAAAGGATGAGCCTATTCAATTGGGGCATCATTATTAAACCAAAAGCTTTGAGTGGGTTGGGAATTTGGAAGTTAACTGATCTAAATAAAGCACTACTAGTTAAAGTTGGATGGTACTTGGTTTTGGATTCTATTGATTGTTGCAAAACTATGAATGCCAAGTACTTCAATAACTTTCACTTCCATATACACATGGCATCCCAGGATCTCCCATCTGGATCTAAGATATGTGCTAAGATTTTAAAAAGTTGAGGTATCATAAGGGAAGGTCTAAAATGGAAAATTGGTAATGATCAAAGTATTAGATTCTAGGAAGATCTTTGGATAGGTGACAAACCTCTGGCTGCAAGTTATTATTGCCATCTTACAGGACATCTAAAAAATCACTTAGGGCATCTAGTTGCAGATTATCTATCCCCATATGGTAGATGGAAATATTTGAAGGATTGTCTAATTGAAGCTCCTAACCTTATACCATGGGCTGAGGAGTTATGGAGTATATTAGCTGAAACTCGCAATCCCATGTTCCCTAGGGAGGATAGTTTTGTTTGGGCTAAAATTTTATCTGGTGCCTTCTCAGTTAAATTAGCATACTTACACTTAGTTATAGGCACGACTAATATGACTACTTTGAAAAAGGTGTGGAACCCCCAAATTCTACTAGAAATCAGTTTTTTTGGTGGACGACTCTACATGGTAAGATCCTCACCGAGGATAATGTCATGAAACATGGCCTTGAATTGGTGAATCATTGCATCTTATGTAAAAAGGATGGGGAGAATATTCAAAACCTCTTCATTCATGGTCCTTTCATCTCCTCCATCTGGTATAAAATCATTGGGAGATTAATGTCACATGGATTTTCAAGGAGGATCTACACCAATTTATCTTTAATTGGAAATGCCCCTCAAAGTACCCTCTTATCAAGAAGCTATGGAAAAAAATTGCACCACATGTTTGTTGGTGCTTGTGCAAGGAATGAAATAATCACATATTTAGGGATAGTTAGAATTCAGTTGATAATGTGTTGACAATCCTAGAAAAAATCCTCCTTGAAAATAACTTTGTCAACAACTGGAAAACCTCGTTGAATCCCTCCCTTGAAAAGGATTGTAAGTTTTCCGAAGTCTAGAATATTATAAGAACCTTTAATAAATATAATAATTCTAAGAGTGAAGCCGGGAAGAACATTATATGGAACACTCTACGCACCTCCTGTGTCAAATTAAACTTTGATGGGGTGGGGAGATTAGGAACTGTTGTTAGGGGAGGTCTTATTAGAGACCAAAATGGTGCTGTGGTTATATCTTACTAGAAGTTTGGGTTTTTCCTCTAGTAATCAAGCTGAAGGTATGGCCCTTCTCTAGGGTCTCAAATTTTCTCATTATGTAGGCATTAAGTGGTTGGAAATTGAGGGAGATTATAAGTTAATTATTGAGTCCACTAAAGGAAACATGAAGGTAGGATGAATAGTGGATAATATCCTCAATCACATTAGACCACTATTAAGGAGTTATGATGACTTTAATATACAAAATGTTTTTAGAGAGGGGAATGTCATAGTTGATTCAATTGCAGGATTACACTGTTGGAGACAATGCTTTGCTTTAATAGATGCTACTAGGTCCCTTATAGAGAAAGAAAAGGGTCAAAAAGATCTATGATTCAACATATCACCATGACTATATGGGTAGCTTTATGGCTTTCTTGGGCCATGATTGATAAGGTGAGTGTGCGTTCAAATATTTTTTTGAATATAAACTTGCCAAATATCTACTCTAGGCGGGTCCACCTTGTGCCAAGTAAATGGTACTTGATGTTACCATGTCGCCAATACCCATTTATGTAGAGCATTGGAGGAGATCCCAAATAATTAAAAATTGGAAATAGATGATCATTAAAAATCATGTTTTTTATTTTGAAATGGATGCAAAGGACCCTTCTGAACTTTTCTCATATATCCTTATTATCTTTTATAATAGCCAAAATCCCATATTAGACCTTCCACAAGAATTTACAGCCTATGTGGTTCCTTCTTTGGGAAGGAGCTTTTATTTTAATTATTATGCCCATTTCAAGAATTTTATGGGCTTTATTTCCTCCACATTTTGTATTAATCACATTCTGCAAGCTTGGCTCTGCAACTTTCCTTTTCTTGTGGCTTTGGGTAACTCTATTAAATTCATTCTAGTAGATATTAAAATGGGTGGGGATAGAGTTCGTGTGGAACTAGACAAAATTGAGGATTCTATTCATAACAATCTGAAGGTGGGGCACATTATCTTTGAAGGGGGGAATTATGTCATTTATGGAAGCCATCACTGGATTTGATGAAAGTGTTAGGATCCAGTAATACTGAGAGGGGGGGGGGGGGGGGGNGGGGTGAATCAGTATTACAACATTTCAAATAAAATTTGAACCAATTCCACATAAATCATAAGCATACTGAAATAAAAATAACATAAGAAAATAACACAGTACTCATAACACCATTATTTGTTATCGAGGAAACCCTGGCCAAGGGAAAACCCCAGTGGGGATGGTACCCACAATCATGCACTAAAGTATAATGTCCCTATTAAGAGACCTAGCCCTATTAGGAGCTGAATATTACATAGTACAATTCCTTTTTAAAGGAATACAACCTTGTTAAAGGTATACAACACCCTTTTAGGGCCCAACTGAGCTTACAACTCTTCCAATAATACTTCTGTTACAAAATATTCTCAGTCATGACCAAAACAAGCATCTTCAATGCTTAGATAGTTCCAGTCATAGTATTTCAATGATCTCAGTTATCCTCTACTCTTTCATTCACACATATATCTTATTCCATCTAGTACATCAATATATCTCTTCATTCTACAAAAATATCTCCATATATATATCTTTATCTTTACCAAGTTGACTCTCTTACCAAATATTACATAGTCGACTCTTAATACAAAATAGGTTTAATAAAGCAGTTATTAAATACATAGTCAGCACTCTTACATAATCAAAATATAGATTATCCACAACCATAATCTAACTTAGCTTGACATGAGTCCATGTCATACTCCCCAAATCATCGCCTCAGTTCAACTACTCTGTATCTCTGTTATGCTGATGTCGTTTGTCTTCAATTCTTTGTAACTTTCTGTAAATGTCACCAAAATAAATTCAATCTTAGATGTAGGTTGTACATAATCCATAATATATTCCTCTAATATCTCTCACCATAACTCATCAATCTCGATCTTCGATACCCAAAATACCTCTGTATTTCTACTTCTGTACTTAGTCAATTTCATAATTGAATTACCAAAACTTAACTTCAAATCAATCAATCAATATGCCAGATGTGTTGACATAAATGACAACCAATAAGTGATTTAACACATACAAAATCTATCACTTTCCAAAAATCTCTCCCTTTGGCATTGATGGCAACACTTAACAAAAAAAATGATGAAGTGTTCCAAAAAAAACAAAAACTGCCTCTTCTTTATTTCTTCTTCTTCTCTCTCTTCTTCTCTCTTCTCCGTTATTCATTTTCTTCTCTCTTTTCATTTTCTCTCTTCTCCCCATTTATTTATTCTCTATTTTTTTTTCTCTTCTCCCCCTTTGAGAACAATGACAAAGGTGCATAAAAAAGTAAATACAACTTAGTTCTTGCTCACCATTTTTAGAATATCTTGAAAAGAATCTTCCAATATCTTCACTTTTGCACTCCATGACTTAACCAATAGCTGAATAACATGAATTAGTCTAGTTAGTGTATATGATGTTGTCTCTACTACTTTCAACTCTGTGGGCATAGAGTTTGTCAATGACTCTGCAATCTTATCCATGTTAGATAAGTGAGTTTCAAGAATTGATAGCTTAGGAGTGATTAAACTCTTCAGTAAACCAAACCTTGTCATGACTCTCCCTTTCTCTATATCCAACACATTCAGTTTATCCAAGATCCTTGTTACTTTGTTTTCCATTTCCATCACAGATTGTGAGGAGGTCTCACAACTGTCCATCATACTGTTCAAGGTTTCCCCATCCTTAGCAATAATGTCTTCACTGTTCTGAACATGTTTGATTGGATTTATGCAATAACTGAATAGTTTCCTACCATGTGCAAAACAACTCTTTGATTTTTTAGTAACAGATTTCAAAATGCCAGAGTCCCACGAAATAGACTAGCAAACTTCAATCAGTTTCTTCTCCAAGTAGCTCTTCTCTGTCTTTTCTTCTGCTATCTTCACTAGGGTCTCATAGTGACCATAAAAATCATCAAGTGTCATCTTCAAGCTCTCTATATCATCTCTACTCTAGAAAACAATAGGTACTGGAAGAAATTTATTCATAGTATCACTTTCTCTAGACATTACCTTAGTCTTCTTGTCAATTTTCTGCTCAAATATTTCCTTTTCTTTAGTGAGTGCGGTGAAAGCTAAACTCACCAACTCATCCTCATCCATGTGATCAAAATCAACATCTATAGGTTTTTATTTACTTGCCAACAATAAGATAGAAGATGTGTCAATTTCAGTTTTGTCTTCAACTTTTTCTTCTTCATCTTTCTATTCTTCCTCTTTATGTCCTTCCTCTTTCTGTCCTTCATCCTCAGCCATTGTACTATCAATGTTTCCTTCAAATGGGTCCTTCTCATCATGAGAAGTGTCAAGTGTCACAGGCACACCAAAAACATAGAAATGTGGTTGCATATTATCTTCTCTTTTCAGAACACTTGCCTCAGCTGATTTGGAACTCTCTCCCATTCCCAAGGGTGTGGGCATTGTAGTCTTAGGATGTGAAGCCTTCTCAGGAATAGTTGACATGAGTATCTGATCCAGTGCTCTCTAAGACTCTTTAGTAATGTCTTCATACTTTCTTGCCATAATTTTCACTAACCTTGCCTTAGTCCTCAATAATGGTTTTAGTTCATTGAATATTCTATCTCTTTCTTGCATGGAAATCACAGGTAACATGTTATCAATTGCTTGATTTTTGATAGTATCATCTTCAATATGTGCTAAATATTTTCTTATTTCCAATCTTCCATATAAATCTTCAGGTACACTGCCCTCTATCTCTAACAATTTTTTCTTGAAAACAAGTAAATGATTTACCATACTATCTTCAATCTTAAGCTTCTCAGATTCCTCATACCTATCATAATACTTGTTTATTGTAACTAGCTTTCCTTTCTCAATAGCTCTCTTGTCAATCATTTTCAAGTTAGTTTTCCATACTTGTCTATCACTTTCAGCTTTATTCTCTTCTCTCTCAACCCTCAGTTCCTTAGGTGGTGAATTCTGCTTGGAGGATCTGGTGTTCACTCTAGGAACCAACTTTACTGCATGCAAGGTCATCAAAGATTATGAAGGGGTAAATACATAAATAACAATTGTAGGTGCATTAGCTGTCATCACAACTTAAGGAGGTGGAAGGGTTGAATTACTTGCCAATCCAGAAGATCGTTATGTTAACTTCCTCTTCAGTTCCTTCAACTCTTCCTCAGTCAATCTTGCCTTAAATCCACATTCATGAATAATGTTCTCCACTTTCCTTTTCCTCAAGCCTTTGGTCTATTCTTCTCTCACTTTAGCTTATTTTTCTTCATAAGTACCCCATCTCTTCTTAGATGTATCTACCTCAGATTCCAGAACATGTTTGATCTAAATATTTAGGACTTATGAGCTCACTTCATATCCCATAGGATAACACCATTTCTTCCTTGGAACAACTGCCTCAAAACATACACATTTTGTCTCTACCATTAAACATATTGTATCCTTATATTTTTCAACTAAGTTTTTAGGAATCCTGTATCTTTCTTTCATACACCTTTGAAGAATTTTAATCATACCAAATAGTTCTCCATCAACCCATGTGTTGTTCAGCCTTCTGTAACTCTGTGAAATCTGAATACCAGTAGGTATCCCTTTTCTCAAACCATTATGGTGCATTCCTAGAAATTTGTGCTCAATATGAATGTACATGTGCACTAGTAGTGAACCAAATTTGAAGGTTTTGGATTTGTCTTTCTTTATCAACTCCACATTCTCCAAAAACTATTGTGCCAATACTTCACATAGGTTATACTTTGTATTTTCTTTCACAATTCTGTAGGCCATCATAATAACTCCAGTTGATACTGAACTAGGTCTACTACTGCAGATGTCCAAAAATATTAATATTATTAATAATATGATTTTCCCTCTTATTCCTCTAACTATTTAATTCAATCAATTAAATAGTCTCATTTACCAATAGTTTACATACTATTCTAATGTATTTCATTTAAATACATTTGTCTCATAAAATTCCCTTTTTAATAAATTTACATTTATTAAATCCTCCATTTTCCTAATTCTTCTAAACCACAATTCATTCAAATTTGATTTGAATAATACCCTAAATCCTAGTTAGGAACCTATTAAGCCTACCCTATTCCTACCCTACTCCCATCACCTCATTTCCTAAGTGTACTTCCCCACCTAACTATCCTCTAACCATGCTTAATGGGTGATTCCTAACCTTTTTAAGGCTAATGGAATGCTCACCCACATGGGAAAATTCTCTCCAAAATGGGCACCCATTCCTCTTTAATTCCTTCTTACAACCTTGTCTCATCTTTTGAAATATTGAGCTACTCAATATTAATGCCAATTTTGACTCAAAATTGGCCATCTTTTCAAGTCTATGTGTCTCCCATGTGGTTATTATGTGGATGCCACATAGGTGCCACTTCATCCAAGCCTCTACCTCTCTCCAAAAACTCTATAAATAGAGGCCTTCTCCTCTCATATTTTCATCTCTCAATATTGCATTGTTATCATGTTATTTTGCATTTAGAAGTTCATAGCTATAGATTTCATGTTTTCGTATGCTCTTAGTTTATGCTTAAATCACTTAGATATTACATGCTAGGTTTCAAATTGGTGAATGAATCTGAATTTCCATCTAGTATATGCATATAATGTTCACAACTAGCTTAGAATATCATCATCTTGAAGAAGATTTGAGACTAGTTCTTCATACTAGCTCTTGAATCTTTCTTCTTGTTTTGTCAATCTTGCATTGCATTGGGATCCATAGCATTTTGTGTGTTTGAGAGATCACACCTACATCCAATCTAAAAGAGCAAATCAAAATGAGTAGAATAGGGTGCATTCTTACTTGTTTTTAAGCTCTATTTGATGTTATGTTGAGTTCTTTGTTGATTGCTTGCTCCTTTACATTCTTTTGAAATGATTTATGTGCTAACCCACTAATGTTTTCATGTTTGAGATTGCTCCCAATAGATTGAAGAATTCCTCATGCTACAACTACTATAGTAGAATTTGTAACCAAGTATCATCAAAATTAGTCTCACATCATGTAGATAGATGTCATTCATTGTCATAGCTCGCTTATCCCATTTTGAGTGTGTTAGGGTTTAAATTTTTTTTTAAAACATGTTTCTTTGCCACAGGGATGATTTCAGTATTGTTCAGTCCAGTAATCTCATGTATCAATTGACTGCAAATCTTCACAGGTTGATCACCTATCCAAATAAACTGATCATGTACTCTACTCAACAATATCTTAAACCATTCTTCTTCACTGAATTTGTATAAGTCCAGAATTTTCATAATGTTTAACTTAGAAACATGTTTGAACTCATCTATCATTGTGCCATTATCATTCATGTACTCCATTTCATTATAAATGTCATCAATACCCAGTATGTCATACTTGTAGTGAATATATGCCCTAATGTCTTCAACATGCAAAATTCCATACGGTGTCTGGGAAAATGCTCCTTTGGGATTGTCCTCACATGACTTAAAAGGATGTTTCTTAAATTTATACCTAGGTCTCTCCACAACATCATATATCATAGGTGCATCCATAGTTTCTATAGATGTTAATGATGTAAATACCTTTTACACGCTGAATTATCAGTATATGCTTCAATCGATCACGCCAAGTAGTCACTGGATAGTCTGAATGTCTCTGCTCTCTGATTTCCTTAGGTCGCTACTCTTTAAATGGTAAGGAAATAGATAACCATTAGGTTCTTTATACAATGTTAAGTTATTAAAATCTTGCATTACCCAATGTTTTCTAGTTAGTTATAAGTCTTGTGATCACAAAATATGTATTTTTCGATGTTGTGATCTTAAATATAAGTTCCATGATGTCGGCCAATATCATACCTAAGCTTGCTAGAGCTCACTCCTCAAAATTAGGGGCAAGATATATTATGATATCTTTATCCAATGGTCCCCTAAGTCCATGATCGAACAATTAGGTCAATTCCAATTTGTTAACATTAGCCAAAGATCTAGTAGCATCTAATGTCTCTCCCTGAGACAATATCTCACTTGTCTCTTTGATTTTCCATATCTTCCCACTGTTTTTATCCTCTGATTTCTTGAAAAAACTGTCAAAATCACTCTTTAGTTCTACAATACTCTTACCAGTATCATTTTCATTCTTCTGTGTATTCCTAGGAGGTGGTGCTCTTTTGTTATTCACTCCATTATACCTGCAAAACTTCTCTATATGGCCTGGATTGTTGCATTTGTAACATATAGGAGGTCTTCTATCCTTATTGACTTGCAGCTTACAAAACTTTGCAATGTGTCCAATGTTATTGCATTTGTAACATGTAGGTTTCACTGTATGTTCTCCTCTATTGTCTTTTCTATATCCAGATTGATTGAGTTTCATGTATGCTTCTTTCTTGCACCCATATGCATTACAGTTTAAACAATAACCATTTTTTTTTTTAAAGGAGCATTACCTTTGCAATCTCTTTTCATGTGTCCAAATTTGTTACAACCAAAACATCTACCTGTAAAAGGTCTGATCTTTTCTCTAGGTTTTTCAAGAGTAGGTTTTTCTGCATCAATCTTCACATCTTGTTTTTCTTCCTGATTCTTGGAGCATTCAACTTCATTGAAGCCAATACCAGTCATATCTCCTTTAGGTTTCTGTTTGTCTCTTTGTTCATCGATCAAGTCACTGCTCATGTGTAGTTTCTCAATGTGTTTCTTTGTCTCAACAAGGTCACCCTTTATGATTTGATTGTATTTCTCCAATTCTAGATACTTGTTCTTGTAACGGTCAGCCTCATTCTTCATTTGTTCCATAAAAATTTTTACATTTTTCAAAGCTTCTTCACTCTGGTTTTTAGCTTCTTTTTGATGTTCAATCTCTTTAGCAATGGCTTCATCCTCAAGCTTCAAAGTTTCATTCTCTTGTTCAAGTTTCTTCAATTGATCTAAGTCATCATTATCTGAATCTTCCTTTATCTAAACCACAAGGTCTTGTCTCTGATTTATGGAAAGTTCAAGCTGGTCTTTCAGTTTCTTGATGAACCCATCTGCTCTCCTTGATTTGAATCTCAAGTCACCATTTTTTTCTTTCTCTTTATCAAGGTCTTCAAGTGAAGCTTCAAAGTTCTCTTGAAAATTATCTGATTCTATTCTGATCTCCCTTAAGCTGTTAGGATTTATCTCCAAGGTCCAAAAGCTCGGATACCAATTGTTAGGATTAAAAAATACTGAGAGGGGGGTGAATCAGTTTTACAACATTTAAAATAAACTTTGAACCAATTCCACATAAAACATAAGAATACTGAAATCAAAAGAACATAAGAAAATAACACAGTACTCATAACACCATTATTTGTTGTAAAGGAAACCTTGGCCAAGGGAAAACCCCGATGGACATGGTACCCACAATCACACACTAAAGTATAATGTCCTTGTTAGGAGACCTAGCCCTATTAGGATCTGAATATTACATAGTACAATTCCTTGTTAGAGGAATACAACCTTGTTAAAGGTATACAACACCCTATTAGGGGCCAACTGAGCTTACAACTCTTACAATAATACTTTTGTTAGAAAATGTTCTCAATCATGAACAAAAAAAGCATCTTCAGTGCTTAGATAGTTCCATTCATAGTTCTACAATGATCTTAGTTATCCTCTTCTTTTCCATTCACACATATATCTTATTCCATCCAATACATCAATATAATTCTTTGCTCTACAAAAAGATCTCCATATATATATATATCTTTATCTTTACCAGGTTGGCTCTCTTACCAAATATTACATGGTCAACTCTCAATACAAAATAGATTTAATAAATCAATTATTAAATACATAGTCAGAGCTCTTACATAATCAAAATATAGATTATCCAAAACCATAATCTAACTTATATTTCTAGGATTCCACATCATACTCTCCAAATCATTACTTCAGTTCAACTGCTATGTATCTTTGTTCTACTGTTGTTGCCTGTCTTCAATTCTCTGTAACTTTCTATAAATTTCACCTAAATCAAATCAATCTTAGATATAGGTCATACATACTCCATAATATCTTCCTCTAAGATTACACACCATAAATCATTGATCTTGATCTTTGATACCCAAAATACCTCTGTATTTCTTCTTCTGTAATTAGTCCATTACAGAATTGAATTACCAAAACTTAACTTCAAATTAATCAATCAATATTCCATATGTGTTTCCATAAATGACAACCAAAAAGTGATGTAAAACATACAAAATTGATCACTTTCCAATAGAAATCCTCTCTCACCAGTTTGTCGTGACCTAGGAGGAACGAAAGGTTGCATGGGTGGCATTACGTTTGAAGTTAATGAAGAAGTGATAGAACAAGCCACTAGTCTCTCCAATGAAGGTCGTAAATGAAAAAAACAGGTCACATCTCTAATGAAGCTATTTTTAAACACTTCTTTTGCAAGGGTGAAGAGCCAATTAAGCTTTGTGGTGGATTCAATAGGGAGGAATTTCCATAACCTTGGGACTAGGTGTGTTATGTTATAATAAAATATTTTACTTTAGAAGGACGCTTCAAGGTTTATTATAATTATCACTTGTCATTCCTCAATTAGTTTTTCCCTCAAAATTTGATTTCTCTGCCTTTTTATTTACTTCACTCTCTGGGATATATGGTTATGGATGTGAGAGAGTGTAAAAAATAGGGCAAAAATGATGCTATTTTGCACCAAGGCCTCATGTTGAGAATTTTTAATTTTCATCATGATTTATGCCTTCTGAGGGCTATTTATGTGCAAGGGGCCCCATATTCCCCATCTCCCCCTAGCTATATTGTTGACATCCTAGGTGCTAGTAGGAAGAAAGGTGTTAAAAGACCCAAAATCCCTATCCCTTCCCCTCGGTCATCCCCATTGTTTGGGTCCCCTATTAAGGATGAAAAAAGGACCCACCTAGACCATCCAAGTCTAAAACTACTAAAAAACACAATATACACCTTGTTGACTCAGATTTGAAGCTGAGGAAACCCCCTCCATTCTACAAGGATTTATGCCAAACCCCAAGGTAAGGAAAAATCTATGAAAGAAGAGTCAGTTGAGTAGAAAATTTAAAGTGAATCTAAAATCTAGGATAATAATGGGTTTGGGAAAGTGACCACTAAAATTAGAAGTAGTTTCACACATGTCTCTACAAGTATACAGATTGATTCCTTGGACCTCATTACCAAACCTGGGGACGGAACCAAAACTGTTTCCCCTATGATTGTCATCTCCCCTGCTCAAATTTCTCTTGATAAAGGCAAGGACATTGTGGGAGATGAAAAGACTACAGTGGATGGGGATTGTGGTTCCTATGCTACTAATTGGGAGGAAATTGAGAAAATAAAGGACTTGGAACACTTGGATGATAGTTTCTCGAAGCTTTCTCATTTTTCTCTAAAGGTTATGCATTCTTCGGCCACCACTCTCTGTCTCTTGCAGGAGGAGAAATTGGTCACAAAGGACCTAGAGAACGTTTCCTCCTAGTAGTTGTTTAGATTCCTAATTGAAGATTGGACCTAGATGATGCTCTCCAAGCCTAGGAAAAAGGAGAAGAAAAAATAGGTTTTTCTACCATGATTGATTACAATTTTTTTGTTTCTCTTGGTATTGCTCACCTTGTTCATATTTGGGCATTTTATAGTTTAGTTTATAATTTTATGCTGATTTTTAAGAGTAGTTACTTTAACTGGTATAGCCTTTCCTAGCATCTCAGACTTTTTATAATTTACTGGTCTAATTATATGTGGCAGATAAGTAAGTTCTATTATGTTTTCTCTAGTTTCTTTAAGACTATTATGATGAATACTTATAGTGTAGGTATCAGTTATATGACTATGTGGATTGGTAACAAGTGGTGTTAGCTATGGGGTCCTTTTGTTCGCTAGCTCTTTTTTTTGGTATTAAGTAGCTTTATGTCATATTTAGAGTTGTTTGTGTGTTGACAATGGTGTATCTTGAATTTGTTCACCTTTGGGCATTGTAACTAAGGTTCAACCCCCTCATTTTTGCTACTTTAATATAAAAGACTAATCAAAATTAAAGAGTAATATATAATGCACTTGATGAATTTAAGTTATTCATGTAAGTTGAGACATTTAGTTCAAAGCTAATTGAATATTTTTGTTCATGTATTATAATAAACAATCCATACTTTATAAAGCAAGAGTGTTCTTAAATATTTATTTAAGAAATATGTCTAGTTAAATCTGTTTGTTCATGTTTTATAATGCACAATTCATACTTTATAAATCAAGAGAGTTCTTAAATATTTATTTAAAAAATATTTCCATGATTAGTCATTGAATGGTGTTGCCATGTCCTTATCATATTTGAAAAATTCCTAACCTATTTTAAAAATATTGTTATAAAGGATGTATTTTGATGAGGTTGTTCATCTTATACACATCGTAAATTTTTTTTCTTAATTTTAACTTCTTCATACTAGAATAAATAATTGTTTAGAATGTGTTTTTTAAGTTTTTAAATTTTATTTTATGAAAGTTAAATTGATAAAAATTAAATCAATAAAATTTGTGATATGTTAAAAATAATATATTTTAATAAATATTGGAGGCATGTCTAAATAAAAAATTTGCCAACTCAACAAAAAAGTGTGATAGTAATCCTTCTTTGCAACTGCTCACTTTCTGAGATTCAAATTTTGAATTCTCCCCCCTGCACATGGTCAATGCCCATTGAGGTGCTTCTATTTCTCCTAATGGGGACCCCCATTCTACCAAACATGTATCCTTCTTGGGAGCTCAGCTCTCAGATTCCATGGCTTATGGTCCACGAAAATATTTGGAGACATCTAGACTTATGTTGACACTGATAGGTGTGTTGGCGGTGATAATGATATTGCTAACATAGTGACCTCTGAATTTGTTGAACATGGTCAAAACAATGATGGTACTATAAACATAGAGACTACTCTGACTAATTATAAATTTTGGGTCCCTTGGATGGGGGAAGGAAATGCAATTTGTCTCCCAGAAGTGGTCATGAATCAATTATTTCATCCATGAGCTTTACTCTTGTAGGAAGATTCTTCTCCTTTAGGCCAACCATTTATATGGTTCAACGGTAGGTAGTGGCCCATTAGAGCTTGAAGGGTAGTGTGGTGACCAGTGCAATAACAAGAGGCCTCTTCCTCTTTAAATTCACTGGAGAAGAAGATATGGTCAAGATCCTTGTTGGCTCTTGAGCTTATGGTAAACATATTATAGCACTATGTAGGTGGAAACCAAGTTTTGACCTGCGAAGGATCTTCAAAAGATGACTCTGGTCTGGGTTAGGCTCCTTGGTCTACCAGTAAAGTTTTGGGATGAGAAAGTATTCAAATGGATCAAGAATATGTTTAATTAGTATGTTACATCTGACGCGGTCACCCAAGCCAAGTATAGGTTAGTTTTTTCAAGATTTTGTGTGAATATTTCCATTGATAATACTCTTCCCAATTTCATTACTTTACAATTGAAACATGGGAAACATACTCAAGACCTAGTCTGTGAAAATGTTGTAGTTTACTATAAAAAATGTTCCAAACTAGGTCACATTATAACTGATTATAGAATTATTTTGGTTAAAGAACCTAAGCAAAAGGATAAATTATCTACTTCCCTATGTGTTGAATGTCAGGTGGGAGAATCCTCTAGGATGAGAGAATACCTTTTCATAAATGATTTATTGAAGCTAATTAATGAATTCCCAGAAGGATCTTCAGTTTTAGTTAATGGAGTGTTGGATGATGGAGAAATCTCCTTTTCTCTAAAGGGAGATGTCATGAGGAAATATTTTCACTTGGACTCAAATTTGAAAATTTTTGAAGCCCTCATAAGGTATGAGGAGGTTACCCCACCTCCCCTAGAATCGAGTGGGACTAGTTCAAGAATAATTGTTGTTGTTGAGAATGCCGCTAAATTGGATGGCCTAAGTTTGCTAGAAGTAAATAATCCAAAATATGGGATGACGAAAGAAGACAAGGAACCGAGATAGAAGATATAGGGGACCCCTATTCTAGAGAAAATAGACTTCTCCCCTAGGGATACCCTTTTGTGCATAATAAAATAAGAATAGACAATTTGAAAGAATAAAAATAGATCTCAGAAGGAAGATGTGCATTCAAAAACCAATTTTGGGTGGACCTCAATGAGAGTCTTAACACATAAAGAGATCATTAGGTAAATTAGTAGAGGGAGGAAAAAGACTCTAGATGCTAATCTAGAATATCATAAATGAAATGAAGTTAAAATGATTGTTCAAACATTCTCTCTTATTGCTGATAAAATTTGGCATGGATCCTCTTATCTTGTGAGTGATGCTAGTGGGGCCTCTGGTGGATTTGTTACCAGGTGGGATTCTAGAAAAATTAAGGGGGGATTCATTCCTTCTCTTCTCATTTTTTAGCATTTTATTTCTCCACAAGCAGTTTGACATGGAATTTCGTTAATATGTATGTTTACAATACTAGATCAAGTAGAATGGGATATGTTTACTTATCACTAATGATCTAAAATACTATTGGATGGTCATGGAAAGGGAATTCAACTTTTCACTTTTCCCCTCTAAAAATCTTGGGGTAGTATGGATTACTCAGAGAGTATGAAAAACTTATATGAATTCATAAAAAAAATAGGTCTATATTAAATTGATTTGCAAGACTGATCCTTCACTTGGTTTAATAATAGGAAGGAGAGAAATCTCATTCAAGTTAGAGTTTATAGATTCTTTATCTCAACTAACTTGGATATGAGATGCAATGGCACTCTAGAAGCTCTTCCAAAAATGGTTCTAGACCATAATCCTCTACTCTTACATTGGATTAACATACCTCTATCTGGAACCTTTCCTTTTAGATATGATATTATGTGGGCTTCCCACCTAGACTTCATAAATTGCATCCAAAAGTGGTGGAATACACCCATTCAAGGTACAACTATGTTTCGATTCTCTCATAAATTAGAATTTATAAGGAAAAAGGTGAGAGAATGGAACAAATCTATGTTTGGTGATATGTTTAAAAAGAAAACAGAAATATCTACCAGGTTGGAATCGTTACAAGGTGCAATGGCTTAAGGATATCAGTCTCAATCTCTTCATCTTGAGGAGGGACAATGGCAGAAGAAATGGAAGGAAAATTACAAAGGTAGGAAATCTATTGGAAGCAAAGGTCAAGAGTGCAATGGTTGAAGGAGGGAGATAAGAAAACTTCCTTTTTCACCAATCGACTAGTAGGCATTGGAATATAATTTCAATACAATGTTTATTGAATGATCATAATCACGAAATCCATGATTATGTTAACTTGTGAGAATTAGCGGTGGAATACTTCAGATGGGATTTTTGTGATCTTGGTCTTCCTTGTTCGGGTGTCTGGTTGGAAATTTTTTTAGAATCCCTCCCTAGGACTATAAGTCTTGAGGACAATGATAAAATTATAGCACACATTACTCAGAAGGAAATTATATATGTAGTCTTCTTAATGGTGCCTTTAAGGCACCAGGACTAGATGGGTTTCCCTCAACATTCTTCTAGGAGTTTTGGGATGTGGTGAGTCATGACACCACTATGGCTACAAAGGATTTCTTAAGGATAGGTAAGTTGATACAGAAGATTAGCAACACTTATATTGCTCTTGTTTCTAAGATTTAGGAGCCTAAGAAATTAACTAATTTTAGATCCATCAGCCTTTGTAACACCCTTTATAAAATTTTCTCCAAATTTTTGGTCAACAAAAGTAAATATTTCCTTAATGAAGCTATTGGGGGTTGTCAGAAGGGTTTTGTCCTTGGGAGACAAATTTTGGATGCTTTTGTCTCTATCATGAAATTATTCACTCCATGGAAAAGTGTCAAATGCTAGGTATGGTTTTAAAACTAAACATTTCAATAGCTTATGATAGATTCAAATGATATTTTTTGTTCGAAGTGTTATCTAGAATGGGGTTCAATGAAAATTTTGTCATCTGTCAAGAAATGTGTCAATACTGTCAAATTATTTTTCCTTGTCAATGGTATCCCAGGGATTTTTTTACTACTAAGAAGGGGATTAGATAAGGAGACCCCCTCTCCCCATATTTTTTTATTATGATTGTAGAGGTGATTAGTAGGAATCTCCTCAATATGGTCCATGAGGGAAGAATACAAGGGGTAAAATCTGCTTCCACCCTCCCCCCTCAGTTATACAACACTTTGTGGATGATATGAATCTGTTTGGAAATAGATCTATGGTGGAGGCTAGGGAATGAAATAATTTCTTACTAAATATGCTATAGTGTTAGGCCAACATATCAATTATAGAAAAAGCATCATTTATCTATTCAATAATAGAGAGGATCTGGAGATAAAAGTTAATAATATATTGGGTTGTCAAAGTGTTTCTCTGCTAGGTACCTACCTAGGTTTTCCCCTCATGGTGAGGGATGTCACCTCAGCGTATTGTAACACCATTGTTGAACATATACAAAAAAAAGTTAGCAGGTTGGAAAGGAAATGATGGGGACTCAAATCCTTCTTCCTAGAGTCATCCTAACTTTTCTCTAAGGTCTCCCTCTTAGACCTCCCGGGGTACTCTCAAACCCTAATCTGAAGTAAGTCACTAAGAACTTCACCTCCTTCTGAAGACCCAGTTCCCATCAACAAGTTATTCTTCCACACTCAGTAAACCTACAAGGGTAGATTCATTATGACTAAACCAACTCGTTCAGCCAATGCACTCATAACATATTTCTCACTTTCTTCCCTATCCAGACTATTACTGAGCTCACCTAGGTAAGAACTCCAAAATCATGACTGTCACTTCTCCTACCAAAACCAAAAAGAAAATTATTTACAGGGGCTCCTCTCAGATTCTATCCTGGCACATGGTTCTCACTATGGATTCAAGAACCTTGAGGATCCATTCAATATTTACAACCCAGAATGGGCCGGGAACTTACAACTTTTGAAATAAAAACCAAAATATTAAACTACTTGTTCATAGAGTAAACAATAATAACTAAACACACAACCTATAACTTTTCATTAACTAGAAATAAAAAAAACCGTACAAAATATCCAACTCCTTCAACCTCTCTCTCAAAAATGAAGGCTTGGGAAATCTTTAAATAATCTTCCCATCATTAGAACAAACTTAAATTCCCACTCAAGTTGAAAGCATCTTTATAGGAACTGTTACAACTGACCATACTGTCCACTAAAGACAAAAGCCACTTTTCCCAGGCCGTTGTAACTAAATGTACCAAGCATTAATACATGTCAAGCATCAGTACTGAGCAACAGTAGTACATGTCGAGCATCTTATCTTAATGAATTTTCACTTTCTAAGGTTCCCAATACCTTGGTTAGATTTCCAAAGGCTTACAAACTACCTCTTCAACACACAATTAACCTAAAAATAAACATCTAAGAAACTAGGGTGTCTATTCACCAATTTGACCCATTTTGCACTCGGTCATTACAAGAGTGAAAGAAAAAACACCTTACAAACAACCTTTAACAAATCAAAAAATGTTCCTAAGGGCCTTTAACCTAAAGTGCTCCTGCACCATACTCCCCTAAATAAGAGAAATAAACTTCTAGGTGATTGGATCAAGTCAGGGTCGATGCCTAACTTCTTTAATTCGGTCTCCTGCACCCATGTAGCTTCAGAATCAACTTATCCTTTCCATTTGACTAGATGTTCCATGTAGGTTTTTGTTCTAGTCTGCTTAGAAAATCTTGAATTCAAAATATTCTCTGCCTTTGGCTTTGGAGTAACTAGAAGTTTTAGTGCTCTGAGATCCTCTGTATCTACTGCTAGATCATGACCTCCTTCTAGAATTGGTCCCTTATAGGACACAAGATCTGCCACATTAAAACTGGAGATAACCCTATATCCACATGAAGGTCAACTTTGTAAGCATTAGATCCATACATTTCCAGAATTGTACAATGGTCTATCTTCCTCATCTTAAGCTTACTTGGGACACCTTTTTGTAGTCTTGCTTTGTTTAGGTGCACCATGACCAAATCTCCAACTTGGAACTGAACATCTCTTTTCTTTTCATCTACCTTTTTCTTGGTGTAAGTTGTACTCTCCACTAATATCTTCTTCACAGTATCATGGACTTCTTTCAAGGATTGAGAAAAATCTTCAGCATAACCACTCTTCTCTACATTTTTCTTTCAAGATCCCTGAGTTCACATACACCCCAGGGATAAATCCCATACACTATTTCAAAAGGGCACTTTCCAATGGATCTATTGATTGTGTCATTATAAGAAAAATTTTCCTGAGAAAGTAACTGATCCCATGATCATCCATATTCTTTTGTGAGGCATCTAAAAATATTTCCTAAGCTTCAGTTCACCACCTCAATCTGACCATCGCTCTGTGGATGATATGCCAAGCTAAAGGAAATATTTGCACCAAGCTTGTGCCATAAGGTTTTCCAAAAATAACTCATAAAATTAGAGTCCCTGTCTGATACAATACTTAAGGGTACTCCATGTATCCTTACTGCTTCTCTAAAGAATATATGTTCTATATAACATGCATCATGAGTAGTTTGGATGTCACAAAGTGAGCCATCTCACTAAATCTGTCCACAATCACAAAATTATTGTCCATTCCCAGCTTGGTCTTAAGAAGTCCAACCACAAAATCCATACTAAGGCACTCCTAAGGTCTATTTGGGATTGGAAGTGGTTGATATAATCTTGCATTAGATGAAGTCCCCTTAGCCTTTTGAACGACTATACAAGTTTCTACATACTTATGGACATCCTTGCTCATTTTTGTCCAATAATAGTACCTCTGTACTAACTCTAAATTTTTATGCACCGCAAAATGTCCACTTAATGAACCATTATGCTTCTCTTGCATTAAAGTCTCCCCGATCAAACCTTTCGGCACACAAAGTTGTCCTCCCTTAAACAGAATACCTTCTTGGAGAGTGAAATCAGAATATTCACTATGAAAAATGTTTTGAAAATCTTGACATACCTCATAGGTTGCTGAAAAGTCATCATCTGCTGGATATAGATCCTTGAAGTTGTTTATGCCAATGCTTCTTAACTAAATTTCTTGTACTATGATAAATATTCTACTCAATGCATCTCCCACCTTATTCTAAACTCCTTTTTTGTGCTTGATGGTGAAGTTATAGGCTTGGATATACTCCGCCCACTTCATATGCTTATGGCTTAGTTTATCCTCTGAATTTAGAAAACTTAAAGCCTAATTATCAGTAAAGACTAAAAATTATTTAGGAAGGAGATAATGTCTCCACTTCCTTAGTGCTTGTACCAATGCATATAATTATAAATCATATGATGAGTACTTCTTTCCATCACTAATTTTTTCACTATGAAAAGCTACTGGTTTTTCCTCTTGACTCAAAACTACACGTATGATAATATTACTGGCATCACATTCCATAGTAAACAACTTGTCAAAACTGGTAAGTGTTAGTATATGTTGGGTTTCTATTCTTCTCTTCATATTCTCAAATCCTTTATCAGCCTGCTCATTCCATTGGAATTTGGCTTTCATACCTCCTTTTATGGTATTTAAAACAGGTGTGCTGATTTCACTAAACTATTTGATAAACTTCATGTATAACTATGCTAATCCATGCAAGATTCTTACTTCTGTGGCTGACTTAGGTGTACTCCAATTCAAGATTGCTTCCACTTTTCTTGTATCCATCTTCAAGTTACCCTCTGAGATAACAAAGCCCAAGTATACTAACTCTTGCTTCATGAACTCACTCTTCTCTATGTTGATTGTCAACTTCTCCTCATGCAGTCTTTGCATTACCATTTGCAGATGTCTAAGATGTTCCTACTTGGTTTTACTGAACACTAAAATGTCATCTAAGTACACCATAACCCATTTTCCAATTAAATGCTTCAAAACTTCATTCATTAACCTCATAAATGTGCCTGGGGCGTTGGATAACCCAAAATGCATAACAATCCACTCATAGAGTCCCTCGGTAGTCTTAAAAGCAGTCTTCCACTCATCTCCACCTTTTATTCTTATTTGATGATACCCACTCTTAATATCTATTTTGGAGAAATACTTAGCTCCCCCTAAACATTCCATTAAATCTTCTATCCTAGGGATTGGGAATCTATACCGAATAGTAATCCTATTTATGGCCTTGGAATCTGTACACAACCTCCAAGTACCACCCTTCTTTGGGGCTAGGACTGTGGGTGCATCATATGGACTTATACTCTTTCTAAACAACCCTTGATCTTGTAACTCTTGAATTTGGCTAGCAATTTCTGCATTCTGTTGTGGGGTCATTTTATAAGCATCTTTGTTTGGAAGTGAGGCCCCTGGGATGAAGTCAATATGATGACTAATAGACCTCTTAGGTGGTATGTTAGCTGGTTGACCATCACTAATGATATCTTGGTATTTAGTTAACAAATCTTTGATTTCTAAAGGTAACTCCTCCTTGTTTCTCTTGTTATCTTTTGGCTTTATAACCAAAGCAAAGCCCACTCCATCTTCTTCCTCTATTGTCTTCAAGAATTCTTTCTCACCTACCAATAGTATGTTAGGACCCCTTTCTTCACTTCACCTTCTTCCAAGATTGACTGTATAATGAAATTCACTCTATCTTTCTTAAAGGAATAGGAGTTCTTAGCTCCATAATGCAATGCATCTCTGTCAAATTTCCACGGTCTACCCAACAATAGATTAAAAGCATCCATGGGTAGGACATCACACAAAAATTGGTACTTATACCTTCCTATGGAATATTCCACCCAAGCTTTTTCATTAACTAATACATGTTGATCTTTGTTCAACCAAGTATCTTTGTAAGGGTTAGTATGAGGAATCTTTTTCAATTTTAACTTTTCAATAGAACTATGTTATCAGTAGAACCAGAATCTATGATAACTTTACAAAACTTACCGAGTATCTTGCATTTGACTCGAAACAGATATCTTCTTTGGCTTGGATCTTCTTTGATGGGCTCTATGAGGAGTTCTTTTTGAATCATCAAATTCTCCCCTATCTCAAAATCTAGGGCGACTTATGTTGTCTTGCTGCTAGAAGACTCTTCTTACATATAATTGATTCTTTTCTCTCCTCCTTGTGATGTAGAACCCTTCTTAGGACACCTATAGGTAGGATGCCCAAACTATTGACAGTTATAGCACTTCATTAAAGAGAAATAAAATCCTCTTCCAGGGTTATTGGTTCTTTCTCTAGCACTGTTATTTGAACCTCTTCCTCAGTTTTAACCACCTCTTGTGTTACTAGATTCTCCTTGATTCTCAGTGAGTTTGGATAGTCTCTAATTTCTAGACTCAAAATTCCTTTCCCCAGAACCTCCTCTTTGAGTTCTATTGTCTCTTCCTCTTCCCCTACTATTTGAATCTTGTTTCTTTTTGAACTTCTCTTCTACCTTAAGAGCTAGCTGGTAACATTGATGTACTATCTTGGGGCTTAAGAGACTAATTTCCTCTTTGATATTCCACTTGAGACCATTCAAATACCTAGCCACTTTTAGACTCTCCTCTTCCATTACATGTGACCTTAAGCATAACTTGTGAAACTCATCTGTATAGGTACTGACCTCTAAGTCTTTCTGTCTCAGATTCTATCTTTTCTTATGCTACTGAACTTCATAATCACCAGCGAGATAAGTTTCCCTCATTTTAGCCACGATACCTTTCCTACTAGTTATAGGATTCTTTCTTTCTTTGGTCCTTTCATCTTGGACAAACTTCCACAAAGGCAGAGCAGACCCTCTCAATCTTGTCTTGGCTATTCTAACCTTCTGAGCCTTGGTCACATTATCATAGTCAAATTGATTCTCAAGTCCTATCCACTCCATTACTACTTCTGGTTCCAGCTTGCCACTAAACAGAGGCACACCTTCCAGGGACTTACCACTCATTGCTTTCAAAGCTCTCAAGAATGGCTCTTCTTGAAGCACATAGTCTGGCTCTGGTATTATGTCTTCCTTAGCCACTAACTTACCCTTTCCATAAGCTTCTCTCATCAATTCACTGACTGCTGCAGTCCTAAGCTGCACTTCTTCTAACTTAGTTTCCATTTCAGTTAATTGTTTCTTCATGAGTCTATTCTCCTCTTTCTGGTCTTTTACATCCTTTGCCAACTCAACATTGGACATCATTTTGAATGAATCTACAGACTCTTCTGAAGATAAAACCCAAACAATACAAGCCCAATCTTATAGGATCTGATACCAATCTGACGGGGACTCGAATCCTTCTTCCTAGAGTCAGCCCGACTCTACTCTAAAGTCTCTCTCTTAGACCTCCTAGGGTACTCTCGAACCCTAATATGAAGTAAGTCATTAAGAACTTCACCTCCTTCTGAAGACCCAATTCTCATCAACAAGTTATTCTTCCACACTCGGTGAACCTACAAGGGTAGATTCATTCTAACTAAACCAACTCGTTCAGCCAATGCTCTCATAACATCTTTGTCACTTTCTTCCCTGGCTAGACTATTATTGAGATTGCCTAGGGTAAGAACTCCAAAATCATGACTGTCACTTCTCCTACCAAAACCAAAAAGAAAATTATATAAAGGGGCTCCTATTAAATTCCATCCAGGCACATGGTTATCATCATGGATTCAAGAACCTTGAGGATCCATTCAGTATTTACAACTCAGAACGAGCCAAGAACTTACAACTTTTGAAATGAAAACCAAAAGATTAAACTACTTGCACACAAAGTAAACAATAATAACTAAACACACAACCTTCAACTTTTCATTAACTAGAAATAAGAAAAACCATACAAAAATATCCAACTCCTTCAACCTCTCTCTCAAAAATGAAGGGTTGGGAGATCTTTAAATAATCTTCCCATCATTAGAACAAACTTAACTGCCCACTCAAGTTGAAAGCATCTTTTCAAGAACTGTTACAACTAACCATACTGTCCACTAAAGACAAAAGCCACTTTTCCCAGGCCATTGTAACTGAATGTACCGAGCATTAGCAGTACACACTAAGCATCAGTACTGAGTATCAGTACTGAGCATCAGTACCGAGCATCAGTAGTACATGCCATGCATCTTATCTTAATGAATTTTTACTTTCTAAGGTTCCTAATGCATTGGTTGAATTTCTAGAGGCTTAAAAACTACCTCTGCAACACACAATTAACCTAAAAACAAACATCTAAGAAACTAGGGTGTTTATTTGCCAATTTGACCCATTTTACACTCGGTCATTACTAGAGTGAATGAACAAACACCTTACAAACTAACTTAAACAAATCCAAAAATGTTCCTAAGGGCCTTTAACCCTAAGTGCTCTTGTACCAGGAAATCTCCTTAGTAGTGCAAGGTATCTTCAATTACTCAAAGCCTCCTTTCAATGCATCCCTTTTTTTTCATTTTTTATCTATATTTAAAATATCAGGGTATATGATGAAGAAATTAGAAATACTGCAACTTTCCTTTCTTTGGACTAGTATAAAAGAGAAGAAAATATTAGCTCTGGTTAACTAGGATACAATTTGTAGGCCTAAATATATTGCAAGTTTGGGGATCATTAAAATTGTTATCCTTAACAAATCTCTTATTGCCAAGTTAAGTTGGAAGATGACTCTGGAGAAGACTAAATGGAGTCACTATGAAGGTAAAATACCTTAACTCTGGCAGCTTTTATAAAGTTTTTAGCACCCCTTTTATCCCTACTAGATCTAAAATTTGGAACAATATTTTAAAGTGCAGGAATACTCTTGAATCAAGGATAATGTGGAAAATCTATGAGGGTAGAGGTATCAAATTTTGAGAAGACTTCTGGGTGGATGAGGGTAAACTATATTCCAATTTGAGCCTAATGGGGTTGATAGATGTTACTAAAAGACTCATTGATACCAAAGTGTTTGGCTAAATTTCCCTGGACACAAAGTAGATTGACATTGCCCAATTTTGTAGGGAATAACCATATTTTCTTCAAAAAGACAGAGATTATGGGGATTATCAGCAAGGTTAGAATCCCTTTCTTCCATAAGAAAGACAAATTTATTTGGAAGATAGACATTAAAGGTGATTTCATAGTGAAATCAGCTTACAAATTTCTGTCAAGGTGGAACTCTCTACGAATAGTTGCGGGAAGGTTTGGAATACTTGCTTGATCCCTAAAGTATATATTTTTTGGTGGATAATTATACATAATAGGATGTGAACTTAGGATAATCTCATCAAAAGGGGTTTCCAACTCCCAGACATATGTTATCTTTGTAAACATACAAAGGAATCTATTCCTCATCCTTTAATGCACTTCTACTTTTCCAAAGAGTTATGATAGCTGGTTTTGAATAAGTTGGGCCTCAATTAGGTTTTTAAATATGGTTTGGAATAGTTTTTTGAATAATGTAAGTGTTAGAATTAATCTTTCCTTGGTATTTTATATTTAAAAGATATACCAAGGTTTTGTCTCATATTTGTAATTCCTTTAATAAGGAAATTAGATATTCCTCCTTAAGAGGATTCCTACACATGGCACACGCCAAATGTGAATGTGGCACACATAGAGTATGGGATTTACATGAAAAATCCTCCACTCATCTCTACTTAAGATATGGCTCTCACACAATTTTGAGGGTTCTCATAGGGGTTCTGAGTTGGTTCTCACAAGTTGAATAATCTTCTCTTTTCTCTCACTTCTCCTCACATTCTCAAACTTGCTCTCATTATTGTAATGAGATTATTGCTCGCTTTCACTCTTCTTCTTTAGGATTTGTGCCTCATGAATATTATACACAAGGGGTTTTTTCTTTCTTTTTCCCCTTTTAAAATCCTTGAGTTCTTGTGTTGGTCTTGGAGCATTTTGGTGAATTTGGTGTTTGATCTATTGAAGCAATATCTCCCTCTCTTTGTGTATTTGGTAAAATTATTACTCTTGCTCACTCTCTTGGATTCTTTCCTAAGTTTATTTCCATTTTTAAATGTTTCTAACAGGAAGGGACCTAAAACTAACCCATTAGTCAGATACTTATAGAGGCTTATCCCCCCATGTTTGATAGAGTATTTGGAAATAAGAAATAATAAGATTTTCATCAAGGCTGAGAATCCTATGGAAGTGGTTTTCAGACGCTTCTATCAAATGTTAACTGATAATGTGTCAATTATCAAGTTCCCTAAACCCAATTCCTAGCCTACTCCCTATGATCACATAATGGATATAAAATTGGATTTTGCTAATGGGTATTGCCAAAGTTGATAATTCCAAAATACTCATTAGAATGAACACCAGGTAGAAACCTACATATGAGGGCTGAAGCAAGTTAAAATTTGATGGAGATTGTAGAAATGGGTTAGTTGTGGGAGGGGGTGTGATTCGTACCTCCTTAGGGAACCTAATGGTATCCCACTCTGGTCACATGGAGAGATTGACTAATAACTAGTTTGAATGCATGGCCCTATTTTGGGGCCTTAAATTTACTTTGTCTATTGGTGTTAAAGCTCTTATTATTGTTAGAATATTTAATGTTTCCTTGGTTGTATTTATTTAAAATAGGATAAACCAAGGTATCCTGTAATTATTTAATTAGGAGATTCCTATGGAATCCCTACATGTATTTTTTCCTCTAGTCCAAGTGATAGGACATGCCATTTGTTGTAATTTCTTTATTAAGGAAATTAGCTTATCCTCCTTAAGAGGACATTGACACTTTAGACATACCTATTATGGATTTTGGCATTCATAGATTGGCAAGTTACTGTTGGAAAGTGACAATGCAAGCAATTGTTATTTTGTCATTGATGTCAAACCTTTACTGGTGAGACTATTGTTATATGTTTGAGTACCATATCTATTCTTGATGAAGAAGATTTAACAAGAAGACCAAGTGAATGGTTGAGTTAAGGCAAATAAAAGGGTACTTGATCAGTTGACACTCTGGCAAAGTAATTAGTTTTTTATCTTTCAAAGACAGTTTTTTTGGCTGTTCTGTGCCGAGCAAGATTGTCTTGTGCCGAGCAAGATTGTCTTGTGCCAAGAAAAGTTGCTTGTGCTGAGTAAAGTTGTTCATGATGAACAAAGTTGTTCAATGCTGAGCACCATTAAAATTGCCGAGTGGAAACAGTGATGTTGGCCGACTTACAGTAATTTGATTAATGATGAGATTTGAGATCTCTAGCCGACTTAGTTAATTTTATTGAGATATGTAATGTTAATTAAAGATTGATCCACGTCATTTAATGTATGGGTAACCATAATTAATGCATGGTTTCAAGATTTAATTAGAGACTACTTTGGAGAAGTAAATGTAATGCAAAGATGGAATGATCTATTGGATCTGACCTAACCTAAGATCTATGATCTTGTTTAAGCGGAAAAAGATTTATTTGACCTAGATAGAGAAGTATATGATAACCTCAAGGGGTTATTCATTGAGTGTGGAAGAATGGATGTGTATGCCAGAGAGTTGCATAGTTGATTTACTATTTAGCATGATCTAGCAAAGAAGGCAAAATACAGAAGCAGAGAGTTGCATGTGTGATTGCTTGACAGATTTCCAAGCAGATCAGAAGGTTGAAATGACAATGCAGGCTATCTAGTAAGTTAACATTAGAGCTGTAATTGGATCTGAATTGCAAAGTAAGTTGTATGTACCAGATCACAACTGCTGATTACTTTTTAACCATTATATCAGTTAAATCCTTTAACAAGGTTGACTTAACAGTCATTTGTATAAATCCTCTAACAAGGTGACATTCAGGTGGAATGTTCTAAGTCCTCTAACAAGGCCACTCCTGGCAGGGTGATTAAATACTTTAACCAGGTCACACCTAGCAGTGTATTATTGTAACCTTTAAAAGGGTTAGCTCCTCATAGGGCATCACTTCAGAAGAGTGAAAACTTGGTAGCATGTTACTAGTGGTTTTTCCCATATTGGGTTTCCACATTAAATACTTGTGTCAACTTGTGTGAATGCTTATGGTTTATTTTACTATTATGTTTCTACAAGCTAATTTCAATTGACAGTAAACTGCATGATTAAGTTGTTGACTTATGCTACTGCTGCCGAGTAGATCTGAAGTATAGAAATTTTTTATTTGCTACATCTAGACCTGAGGATAACTAATTCACCCCTCCTCTTTTAGTTATTCTAAATTCATTCTAAAAATTGGTATCAGAGCTTTGGTCTACTGAAAATAGTTTTAAGGTACTTAGAGCGAAAAGATTAAGATGTATAAGAAGGAGGTTCCCAAGCTGAACAAAGATAACTTCCCTGCATGCCAGAGTTTGATGAAACTGCATTTGGCTGGTATTGGAGATGATGCTAAGTGAATTATTGAACATGCCTATGTACCACCTACTACTCCTCTCATATATGCACAACTAAAAGAAAATAAAGAGCACAATCAAGCAATGTTGGAGATCGCCTCCTCATTGAGCTATTCAGAGTTTGATGATATAAAGAGCTGCACAAATGCAAAGTAGATGTGGAACAAACTTGCAACTATCTATGGTGGAGACACGAATGTTCTGAGAGCTAAATCAGAAAGCCTAAGAGGTAAGTTTGATGAGATGAAAATGCAATAAGGTGAAAATGTTATTTAGTACTATGGTAGAGTAAAAGAAGTTGTAAATGCCATTAGAGGGGCTAATGGAACAATTGATGAGAACGCCATTATGAGAAAGGTACTGTGAACTTTACTTTCTGTATATGCTATTAGAGTTTCTACAATTCAAGAATTGAGATGTACTCCTAACAATAATCTGAATCTGGAAAATCTGATAGGCAGACTCACTGCATTTGAAATGTCAAATTATGA
>MU226880.1:3908723-3919573 GCA_018584345.1 Thuja plicata | reverse complement strand
CTCTGTTGGCTCTGCGACTGAGCGACAATGCAAAACATGACTTGCTCGTTAGAAGACTTGTATCAAAACTTGTTCAAAATTGCTGGGGCTAGGGTTTTGAGCTAAACCCTAGGGTGCTCTGCACCAAAAATGAAGAACTTAAACTAAAATTTGATGGCTCACAAATTCTTATCAAGAAACTAAGGAAAGAACTAAAAGATTTCTCCACCAATGATTTGAAATTGAATGAAGATAACATGTCTCAGAAAAATAAGATAGAAGAATTCAATGATCAGTTAACTGATAGCTTAACAAATATTGAAGAGAAGAACAAAGAAAATAAACAGTTGGATCAAGAACTCATGCAAGCCAATATGAAAATCTTGGAATTGAAAAATATCAAGAACAAAATTGAATGTGAATTATCAGGAGCAAAAGACAAGATTGATAAACTACACACAAGCTCTGATCTGATTCAATCATAGCTCTATGCACAAAATCTATAAGGTGATACCACTAGTATGGGATACATTTTAGCTCAAATTGAGATCAAATCATTACAAGAAAGAAAGAAAGCTCAAATAGAATCTTCAGAAGAAAAGAAAACTAAAATTCATGAAGAGGCTAAAGTAGAATCACCAAAAGATAAGCACAAGGTTGTCAACCGTACTTGCTATGCCTGTAAAAAACATGGACACTTGGAAAGAGATTATAAGAATGTAAGACCCTTCAATGGTTATTGTTACTCCTATAATAAGTTTGGTCATAGGGCTATTCATTGCAGAACAAATCAAAGAAATCAGCCACAACTGAACCAAAGGAATCAAACTCAATTCAATCAGAGAAATCAACCTCAAAGAAAATTGCAGAACATTACATGTCAGATATGTAACTACAATGGACACATAGCCAAGCAATGTGGCATGATGAAAAACAACATCAGACCTCCTATCATTTGTCACTCATGTGGAAAAGCTAGACATATCTCAAGGTTTTGTAGATCAAGAATAAAAGGACAAGAGAATCCCAAGAAGTCTTTGTTTGAAGAATCAGGAGAAGTCAAGTTTGTGGAAGCTAAAGATAACTTAGATAAAACATGTGTTGAAGTAAAGAAGGATAATGAAGAGAACAAGGTAGCAGATGCATCCTCAGTGGACGCACCTTCTACTTCTGAATAGTTGACCCTCATGGTCTTAGGGGGAGCTATTCTAGCTCTAAACCCCTGTGTGGCTGGTATACTCACCTCTGAGTATATGCCTATGGATTCATGCATGTAATCATGAATTAAGGTTATATGCATTCATGCATTGCCTTTACTTCATTCAGAACAAAGTTTGAAATTCTCTCTGTAAATCACTTTTCGACAACGAACATTAAATGGAATTGATCTTTATATAAATTGGCAAAAGATCTTTAAAAAAACCTCACTTTGCATTTAAGATTGAAGCATTCAGAAAGCAGATAAGAATCAAGCATCAAAGCACTACATCTTAAAGGATTAGTTGGTTGTGAACGGATTATGTTTGGAATGGAACCCTAGTAGTCACATCATTTCAGAATTGTCATGAAACCCTACTTAACCTAGTTGAAAGTATGGAAAACCCCTGTTGTATTTGACATTGTTGAGAGGAAGAGATTTGTTTTTAAGAAGCATCCATTCAAGTCCATACTAGATGATGGTGAAGGAGCATTCTCTAGGAATCTTCTTGGAGTCGTACATGTAGAAGACATCCACATATATGTTTATTGCAAAAAGGAAACAGTTGGAGACAACAACATTGCATCTCTCATGGGTTCTATGATGAAACTAGAATATACATTCAAGGATGAATACGTGCATCTCATTGATAACCCTATCTTTGAGTATTCTAATGCACACAAGTTCTATGAGCTAGAATGGGTGAAGATATTACTGAGAAGGATACATAATGATCTATACTAGATAGGTGAGGTTCCTGTCTGCATCACTGCAGATCTAATTCATGAGATGACTGGACTCCCTAAAATTGGACCATTTCTTCCAACTGGTAAAGATGTTAAGAAACAAGTTGAGAAAGAATGCTTATCCAGGAGTGATAGGCACGGTATGATAGTTGATCCCATCAAGGAAGATGACATAAATCTAGTTACCATGATACAAGGTTATAAATTCCAGCACACAAGCAGACTAAATAGTGTATCTGCAACTACTGTCTTAGCAGAAATAAAAATGGTGAGTGATAATACTCAGTACAACCTATGTGAAATACTGCGTGCTCAATTGATTGACAACATTTGAGCTATTAAGCATGACAAGAGAAAGATATTCAGGTTTGGCTCACTGATCATATATCTCTACTTCCACATAGTAGGAAAGGTTGCAAATCTCTACCTAGACAAAAGAAAACCCACTATGTCAAAGATTTCACTAAAAGCCACATCAGAGAGTAGTGTGAAGGATTCTATGGACATCAAGACATTCAGGATCAAGATGTAGAAGAGGTTTAGGATACCTGAGAAAATAGTTGAAAAGTACAAAGACACCATATGCTTCATGGTGGAGACTGACTATACTTGCATGGAAGCAATTAAGCCTAGAAAAAAATGGATTCACCCTCTTGGTTATGAAGTTGAAGAACATGTTTTGGAAGGTTATGCACAAATCTTCTTATTTGCACCCAAGGATCCCAATGAACCTAGATGGGGCACTTACAGATAAAAGATAAATCAAGTTGATTCTATCTTATATAGTGCTAAGAACAAAAGGAAGGCATCTAGGATTACCTCAAATATCCTAAAATTTCATGGTGTTACACAAGAAGATGTTGACAAAGCTAGAGAAGCTAAGATAGCCAAAGAACTTGAGAAGACTCCCACAGAAGTAAAAATAGAAAAGAATGATGATATGCCCAAGAAGAAGAAGATGAAATCAAACAAAGATACATCTGCGCCATCAACCACCATTGATCTGGAAGCATCTCCACCATCAGTACCTAGTAAGAAGTCTAGTGGAAGCAAGCAAGCACCCACTAGTCATCCATCCTCAAGAACTACAAGGAGCAAGGTAAAGAACACACAAGATCCTCCTTAGGTAAGCGTCAGACCTAGTCTTAAAGTCTTAAGGAACAGAATTGTCAATGAAGGAAGACTAGAATCTCTCAAAAATGTATATGAAAAATATCAAGAGATAGACAAATCAGAGATTCATTCTATGATCATCTCTCACATGATTAAGTTCAAAAGGACAGTACTGGAACTCAAAACTGTCATACCAGACAAGGTATGGAGATAATTGATATGTTAAAGATGAAAGAAATTGAAGAGGATATAAGGACAAGAGAAGAAACATTAGATAGTCTTCTCCAGGTGTGCTCGCATGATGAGAAAGTCATTCTGTTGGATTTAGTAAAGCCACACCTAAGAACCAAAACAAGAATTCTTCATATCATGAACAAGGAGTATGATCTGGTCGGTGAAGAGACTCATAAAGAATTTGAGTGGGAATTTTTGGATAGACATATGTATCCATCAATGACGCCCATAGCTAAGGCAACTCCAGTTCCTCCTAAACAGGTTGCAGAACCAGTAATTTAGAATGTACCTAAGATAGGTCCATAGGTGTCAGCACCCTCAGTCTCAATAACTTCTGATATAGAAAAAGATTCAGAGGATACTATAGTGACTGATAATATCAAGATATCCATGACAGCTTCTGATAATGATATGGACAAATTTGATAGAGCATTTGTAATCACTGAAGGAACAAAGGAGGCATGCACTAATGATACATCTTTGCAACAAGATAAAGTTCCCTCTATAGATTCAACAGACTTGAACAAAGAGGAAGATAATAAAAAAAAAGAGAAAGAAGTCATGGAGATCCCAGTTAAAAGTGAATGCATGGATACTAGTCAGAATACCATATCCACACCATCCATTCAACCATCTACCTCATTGTTGTCAAGTTTAACTCCTAACTCAGCAAGTCTAGATGCATGGGGAGAAGAGGATTTGATTAAGATCAGTGTCCTAGCCATGGAAAAAGCCAAAGAGAAGTAGGTTATGAGAAACCCTCTCTTCTTGGAATCAGTAAACATCCTGAATGATATAGTACCTGCGGACAAGAAAATAACAAAAATTTAGTCAGTTGATGATGTAGACAGTATACTAACAAGTTTCAAAGAACATTTTACAAGCTTAGTAGACTCAACTACTAGAATTGTAGAATATGAGTACAAAAAGGAAAGGTTGAATGACCTAGTAAAGAATTTTTCCTTAGATTTAAATTCATTGAAGATTGGTCAGTCTATGTTGAAAGAGTTGGCAGCTAAAGGCAGAAATGTAATAGCCAACTACATGGACAGGGTGAAATTCACCTCTGAACATATCAAGAAGATAGAGGAGGCATATATCTTGGTTGATAGTGTTAGGAAATTAGTCAAGACATCCATGAAAGACATGAACATCTGCAATAGTATCTATCAAGGTCAGCTTGACAATATTGAGAAGGCAAAATTTGAGATTAATAAGATATGAATCAGACAGACCCAACTAAGAAATGCATTAGTGCCCTCCTTAGCAGTTTTGGATGAGAACATCAAACAGATTGATTCCACTATTTTCACATATGATCAAGGTCCTTGCATGGACCTGATAAAAATGGAGAAGCTCACTTATGCTCTATGCGCCCATCTCCAGACAGTTGATGCAATGAAGGCATTCTGGCAACAAGAGATAAAGAATCTTCAGGTTATATATCTAGATGTATATATGGAGTAAGTATCTAGAGACTTACAATTTTGACACCTTTGTCATTAATGTCAAAGGGGGAGTAATATACAAGTAATATGTGTATATATGGGGAGTATTATATATTATAAAGTATAATGATATACAGTTTTTGTGTTAGTCAAATTTGAGTAACTTGACCACATTCCTTTGTTGCCATTAATGACAAAGGGGGAGATTGTTGGAAAGTTGACTCCCAGGGAGTCTATGGCTTATTTTGTGCTGTCATTATGGCAACAAAGTCATATAAAGTTTTGACAGTAAACTATGAAGTGAGAATTGACTAAGTGCAGAAGACAGAACAAAATAGTGACTTGCAGTCGATCAGGGCATCAGCGCACGTGTGTACGACCACATCAGGATATGCGCATTTAGAATTAAGCTCTATGGTATGTTATTATGATTACCCTATACACACATGGTATAGAATAGCAGTACGAACAAGTTATAGAATGAACAAGTACACTAGCAGTTGAAAATACAGAGTATGAAGCTGACTTCATAATTTTGATTAGGATGTAATATTTTTTTATGTAAAGGATAAGCGCCTATTGTATTAAGTTTGTAATCATATATTAAACATTTTTGTAAACATGCTTAAGCCAATTTTTTTGGAAGCATTGTGTATTATGTTTTTGGGCCGACTAAGGTCTTGTTTATAGTTGCATCTATTCAGGCATAAAGATATATATATATATATATATATATATATATATATATGTATATATATATCATGCAAAGATACATTTGAAGTGTCGAAGAAATAGGTAGAGTAGATATATAGTAGAGCAGTATGAAGATATAAGAATGAGATAGATCCCTTAAAGAAGATAAGAGCATAAGCACATAACTGGAACTAATCAGACATTTGTGTCACATACAGCAGTTCATCTTTGGATATAGTGTATATTTATTCTCAGGAGGTTGTAGCCTTCTTTCTCATTGAGAAGTGAGCTCTTGGACAGTGAGTCCTCACCCCTAATAGGGTTGTTTGTAAAAGACTCCTAACAGGGTCAAACCCTTAACCAGGTCATTGTACTTGAACTGTAAAGACTGCTCCTAATAGGGCAAAGGAACTTTAATAGGTTCATTATAATAGTACAATATTCGTGGGTACTAATTCCCACAGGGGTTCTCCTCTAATCAAGGTTTCCCTGTAATCATATCAAGTGTTATGTGTTCTTGTGTTAAGCTTCATTGGATGTATATTTTATTTATGTTTAATTTTCTGAATTTGACTTATTAGATAAACACTGTCAATGTAAAGAGAGCCAAAGCAGAAAGTCTTTGAGGTCAATTTGATCAGATGAAAATGAAATGAGGAGAGGACATTACAAAATACAGTGAAAGAATCAAGAAAAGTGTCAGTGACATCAGAGCTTCCGATGGAGTAATTGAAGACACAATAGTGGTTAGTAAGGTATTGAGAACTTTACTTCCTATCTATGCAATTAGAGTTTCATATATTTAAGAGATGAGATGCAGTAATGGTATAACTCTAGATGGATTCGTTGGAAGACTCACAACCTTTGAGTTGGATAACTTTGATAATTAATCTCCTAATCTTAGCAATCTTGAGTCTGCATTCAAAGCTAAATTAAACCTTGGAAAGATAAAAGAAAAAAATATTGATAGTGACAGTGATGATGAATCTAATGATGAAATCATTGAAGCATTACTTGCAAGGAGAGCTGAAAAAGGAAAAGGACAGTACAAAGGAAGAATACCATTAATTTTCTTTTCATGTGATGAATTCGGTCACATTGTTGCTAAGTGTCCAAACAAGGAAGACAAAGGTGAGAAAAAGTTCAACAAGTATAAAGGCAAGAAAGATTACAAAAGCTACAAAGATGAAGGTAAGAAATCTTGTTACATTGCTAAAGATAATGATAGTGATGAAGATGAAGATGAAGGTGAAATGGTTTATATTGCTACTAAGGATGAGTCAGATAATGAAGATAATGAAAAGACAACACTATATTCTCATATTAGCAAGAGTGATACTTGGATCATTTATAGTTGTTGTTCTCACCACATGACTGGTGATAAAACCAAATTTGAACATCTTGAGCACTATGATGGTGGGAGTGTCGTTTTTGGGAATGATGAACCCTACTATGTGAAAGGTAAAGGTTGTATTACTTTAGCAGAAGGAATCAAATGTGATAATGCTTATTGGGTTGAAGGAATAAGGTGCAATCTACTAAGTGTGGCACAACTTAATAACATTGGTTTCAAGGTAGAATTCATGAATGGTAAGGCCAAGCTCTTGGATGGTAAGGGAAACCTAGTTAGAACTGGTAGACAAACAAAGGTAATCTATTTTATCTTGATCTCAAACAAATTTAATGTTTTATTGCACAAGTAGAAGAAAGTTGGTTATGGCATAAAAGGTTATGTCATGTGAACTTTGATAACCTGTTTAACATAAGAAAGAACAAAAGAGTAAGAGGAATTCCTATTCTAAAGAAACCTGAACTAGCAATATGCAAACAATGTCAAATTGGGAAGATGGGTAAAACTAGCTTCAAGAGCAAGAACTATAATACATAAGAAGTTTTGGAATTGGTACATATTGATTTATGTGGACCAATTGGAACAACAAGTTACACAGGTGAGAAGTATTTCATTCTATTTTTTTATGATCATTCCAGAATGATGACTGTTATGTTTCTCAAAGAAAAATTAGAAGTTTTTCAGAAGTTCAAATGATAGCTAGCCAGAGTTGAAAAAGAAATAGGAAAGAAACTTAAATGCTTGATCTAACAGAGGAGGAGAATTCATTTCTAATGAATTCAATGAATTCTACAATGAAAGAGGAATCAAAAGACAAGTATCTACCCCAGGTACTCCACAATAGAATGGTATAGAAGAAAGAAGAAATAGATCCATTATGGATTGTGCAAGAACCCTGATGATTGAAAAGAATGTTGCTACCAAACACTGGAAGGAAGCCATCAGCACTGTAATTCACACCTTGAATCGAGTTCAATTGAAGAAAGGTACTAAGAAGACATATTTTGAATTATGGTATGGATATAAACCTAATGTTTGTTATTTAAAAGTATTTGGAAGTAAATGTTACATCTTGAAGGAAACAAGAAATGGAAAATTTGATGTAAAAGGTGATGAAGGTATATTCCTAGGCTACTCCTGTAAAATCAAAGCATATAAATGTTTGAATCTTTCTACTCATAAAGTCATAGAAAGTGTGCATGTAAGGATTGATGAGTTTGCAAAAAGAGGTAAAGAACATAGGATTTAAGAGCCTTAGGATTACATAAACTTTGTATATTATGAACCTGATACTATACCTAAGACACAAACAATGGTGACTGGACAACATCCTTGTCAACCATTGAATTCATCTACACAAACCCAAACAGTTCAACCGGAGTTGCAACCTGTGCAACCCAAGCTACTGGTAGAGGAAATTGAGTCATATACTGAAGAGACTAAGTCATAGACAGAGGGAACTGAGTCGCAAATAGAGGCACCTAAGTGTCAGATAGAGGCATCTGAGTCTCAGACAATGGAACTCAAGTATCAGACAGAAGAACAAAACATAACTTTTGAGCATGGTGAACCCAGTGGAACAAGCCTAGAACCAAGAAGGAAGGATCTTGTACTTGAAAAATATGTTAGAAGGCATCATGCACCTGAAAAAATAATTGGAGATTAGACAGAAGGTGTAATGACAAGGAACAAAATTAAAGGTACATGTTTGCTTAGTGAAATTGAACCTAGAACTATTAAAGATGCATTGAATGATGAAAGCTGGATCGAAGTAATGAATGAAGAGATTAAGTATATAGAAAGGAACAAAGCCTGGACTCTTGTACCTAGACCAAATGATAAAAATGTGATTGGTACTAAGTGGGTTTTCAGAAACAAGATGAATGAAAAATGAGAAGTTTCCAGAAACAAGGAAAGATTCATATCTAAAGGATATGCTCAAGAAGAGGGTATTGATTATGGAGAAACTTCTGCTCCTGTTGCAAGACTTGAATGAGTCAGAACTCTTTTGGCATATGGTTCACACAAATAATACAAGGTATATCAAATGGATGTAAAATTTACATTCCTGAATGGAATTCTTGAAGAGGAATTCTACATTGAGAAACCTGAAGGTTTTTTGATCCTAACAAAAGGAATATGGTTTGAAAATTGCACAAAACATTGTATGGACTGAAGCAAGCTCCTAGAGCCTGGAATGAAAGACTGCATGGTTACTTGATAAGCATTGGATTTTAGAGAACTAATGGCAATAGTAGCTTGTATATCAAAGAAGGACCTTAGAACAAGATACTATTAGAAGAAATATTTGTTGATGATATATTATTTACTGGATATGATGAGTTATGCAAAGTGTTCTCTGAAGCTATGAGTAAGGAATTTGAAATGTCTATGTTTGGTGAAATCAAATTCTTTGTTGGTTTACAATTTTATCAGATGAAAGATAGTATCTACATTACTCAGTCTAAATACATCAAAGAGATACTGAAGAAATTTGGGATGGAAGACTCCAGAGTAGTTGGAGAACCGATGCCTACTGGACATAAGTTGTCTAAGGATGATGATTCAAAGGAAATAAACCAGACTACCTACAGATCTATGATTGGTAAACTTCAATATGTTGTTCACGCCAGACCTGATATTGCATTAGCAGTAGGTATTGTTGCAATTTTTTCAGCTAATCCTAGAGAGAATCATTTGATGGCTATCAAAAGGATTCTGAGATATCTTAAGGGTACTAAAGATTATGGATTATGGTACTAGAAAGGAGAAAACTTTGATTTGAAGACTTTTACCGATGCCGATTGGAGTGGAAGTGTTGATGACAGAAAGAGCACAGGTGGTTGAGCATTTTTTCTTGGAAAGAGGTAAGTCTCCTGGACAAGAAAGAAGCAGAACTGCATTTCTCAATCTACAACATAAGCAGAGTATGTTGCTACAGCAGTAAATTGTTCAAATATCATATGGTTCAAATAGTTGTTGTCAGGTATGAAGCTGGAAATCACAGAACCAATTATTATCTACTACGACAACACCAATGCTAGTAACATCTCAATGAACCCTGTGATGAATACTAAGACTAAACATATTGCAATAAAGTATCATTTCTTGAGAGAATTGGTTCAGGACAAGGAATTAAGATTAGAATATGTGAATACTAAAGAACAAATTGCAGACATATTCACAAAACCATTACCTAAGGATGCAATTTTTTTTTATCTTAGAGGAAAGATAGGGGTAATTCCCCTAAATGAGGCTCACTAAAATAGAGTTTAGTGATGCATCAACTGAGCTACAAAATGGACTTAACATGTTGATGCAAGTATTTAGAGCTTATTGCATATGAATCAATACAAACAGGTACATTACAACTTCATTGGATATGTTAGTTGGTGTCTTTGGCATTGGTTGTCAAAGAGGGAGAGATTATTGTATGTCATAATGATTAGTGATGGAGGGAGAGATTACTGTATGTCATAAAGATTACTGATTGAGAGAATGATGACAGAGGGAGAATTTTATCAGAAACAAATATTAATGTAAGAGGGAGAAATTTGTATTTCAGTGATTGAGGGAGTTTTTGGATGAGAATCAGAATGAAGCTAAAGACATTAATAAAATTTGATAAGAATTAGAATGAAGTTAAGGAAATTAGTAAACAAAATTCATTCTTATGTCTGCTACTTTATAATTCTTTATATTATAACATGTTGTGTTGCCATCAATGCCAAAGAGGGAGATTGTTGATGACAATTATTCAATTGTGTATTGTCATTGATGTTTACACAAGTATAGTGATGTTTACATAAATGTCTAATCCTATTCGAGCATAGTCGATTCATGCCAAGCACTCTCGGGAATTGAAGAGGACCAAAGTGATTTTTCAGTTCTAATCGAGTTCTCTCGGGCATTACAGTGTTGGTCGGGCGTTGAAGGATTTCAGTGTTGACCGAGTTAAAGAGTTAGTGTTAGCTGACTAATAAGATTTTATATTTTATGGATAATTGGTTATATGCAGCCGACATGCATGAGTTTTATTATTTATTTGGAAGGATATTAAGGATGACTTGACAAGGCTTATCATATAT
>MU226880.1:3876453-3891633 GCA_018584345.1 Thuja plicata | reverse complement strand
TTGTTCATCTTGCATATCAATCTAGGTTAATATTGCATCCATATTCATCATTTGTGATGGCTTTGAGACAAGTTCTTCATACTTGTTCTTGAAGCTTTTCACTCTTTTAGTTGCATTCTTGGATCAACTAGTGGGATTAAGTTATTGTGTTGGGAGAGCACACCCACAATAATCTCTAAGAGCAAATCAACAAGGCATTGGGTGCCCTTGTTTGGCTCATCAGAGGTTGTGGTTTAAACACTTGTTTTGGGATTTCATTTTAAATATGCTAACCCTTTTTGAATCTTGTTTAATGGTTAATCTTGATGTTTGCATGTTTTAGTGTTGTCCCTTGCAGGTAGATTTTTATCACGTACACTTACATGGTGATTAAATCCTGTAACAGGGTCACACCTAACACTGTGTTATTGTAATCTTTAACAGGGTTGGCTCCTAATAGGGCTCACTTCAAAAGAGTGAAAAATAGTGACTAGTTGCAATTGATGGTTTTCCCCATATTGGGTTTCCACATTAAATCTTGGTGTTATCTGTGTAATTTTCATTTGCTTTATGGTTTATGTTTCTATAATTAATTACTAAAGATAATCACAGTTAATATCTTAAGATTTTCTATGTTAACCGAGTGACAGTAGAATATCTATATTAACCAAGCAATAGTGACAAATTTGTTTAAGATATCTAAGGGACTTGGATTTTTTTTGTGGTATTTGATTCACCCCTCCCCTCTCAGTTACTCAACTCATTTTCAACAATTACCCCCCAAATTATTCAACAAGGGTTTGGGAGCAACGCCCCTTACAGGGTCCAGCGGCTGATAGGATTTAACCCTTCTTTTTAAACCGTTGGATGATATGAAATCAATGTTGTGAATTCTATTTCGGGGAAAAGTCTTAAAGGACACAAAGATACCACTAAAATTCTTCATAATAGAGACATGTAAATACCATTGGTGAATATGGGTCGTTAATTAAGACAAGATTTGGAAATTATAGGTGAATTTTTTCAATTTACCATGTCCAAAAATTAGATTTGATAGGCTATATTGTGAAATAAAAGGAGAAAATTACATAAACCAATGGGCGATGGGCCTGGGAATTTGACCCAAAGTTATAAAGTTTGTGCAACACGACCAACCCGATATACACATATTATTCATGAAATCCCAAGTCGTCGGCATGAGACATTCACCAAATGGTAAATATTCACCAGTTAAGTTATCGTTGATGTTATTGTGAAATCATGTCTACATTAATTCCAGAAATCACGTTAACCAATTCTAACTATCATGCTTGGAAACTGCATATTTCATTCATTTTTTTGTTTCAAACACATGTTAGATATTGCTACTAATGCTACTTTAGTTCCTTCCTCCACCGCTCCTCAAGTTGACATAGATGCTTGGAATGTTAAAAATGAGGAAGCACTTGGCCTCATTGGTATTTCTCTTAGTCCCAGATTATATGTTTTAATTGCTAGCTGCACTATAACACATGCAGCAAGAGACATTTTTAAAAATAGCTACGATAGTCCTAATGAATCTAGAAAGATTCAACTCCAAGATCAATTGGAGGATCTCAAGTTAACTGATTTCAAAACTATGGATGATTTTTTGTTAAAATTTGATTCCGTTAAAAGTCAATTGCATGGTTTAGGAGTAACTTTAATTGATATTCATTTAATTCACATTATTTTAAAGAAATTTTTTCGTAGGCATTTTCAATAATTTATTACTAATGTGCATTCTCAACTTGGTTTTCCTAGTTTAGCTACTCAATTAACTTATATCATTTTAAAAACTTTATTGCGTCAAGAGGAAGTGAAGTTGATTCAATTTGGTACTCTAAAATCTAATGAACATGCATTTTTGTCTAAAAATCAAAGTCAAAATCACTTTAGATCAAAAAATAATCATAATAACCATAATCATCATAGTTATTCAAATAAAAAATTTAATTCTAGGCCTTATCATTACAATGATAATAATCATCATAATCAAAAGACTAATTCTAATAAAAATCCCATTGTACCTATTTTGGGAAAGATGGTCATTTGACTAATAATTGTTTTAAAAAGCAAAAATGATAAGAAGCATATGAATCAAAATAATCATTATAAGAAGAAAAATGGTAATCAATCTCGTCATGGTTTTACTATTAGTTATAATGTTTCTATCCCTTTAGAATGGATTATTGATAGTGATGCATCTCAACATGTTACATTTCATAGAGAATTTTATCAATCCTTGCAACCTGATATTCCTATTCAATTAGCTAATAATCATAGTTACAAAGTTGAAGGTTTTGGTGATGTTAGTGTTCCTAATGGAAAATTGTATGACATTTTTTTTTGTTCCTTATTTGAAATCCAATCTTCTTTTAGTTACTCAGTCATGTCAAGATTATAAGGTTGAATTTCATAAGGGCATGTGCAATGTTATTGATCATAAAACTGACAAAGTTGTTGCTCATGCCAAAATAGCTCATGATAACTTATTTAAATTTTATGATTTTTCCACTTGAAGGTATTCATTGCATTCTAATATTGATTTTAATGTATGATATCAAAGGACTGGCCATTTAACTTTTGATTATATCTCTTTGATGCAAAAATAAAATACGGTTGACGGATTGGCTAATATTATTCCTTCCAAAATTATATGCATTGGTTGCATGAGTGGTAAGATGCATAGGGAACCATTTCCACATGGTCAATCTTGGAGGGCACATCATAAGTTTCACCTCATACATAGTGACCTATTGGGACCCATGGAGAATAACTTGATCCAAGGCTCAAGGTATGCACTTACTTTATTTGATGATTTTTCACGTAGGACTTGGATCTATTTCTTGCATAGCAAAGATCAAGTTCTTGATATATTTACTAAATTTCATATGTTTGTTGAGAGGCAATCTTGTTTTAAAATCAAAATTATTAGAACTGGCAATGGGAAGGAATATGTTAATAATGATTTTCATTCATACTTGAAATCGTTTGGCATAAAACATGAGCTTACCATTCCTTATACAACACAACAAAATAGTGTGGCAGAAAGGAAGCATAGAATTATTGTGAAAATGGCTAGATTTTTATTGCATTTTAAGGATATGGATTATAATTTTTGGGCTAAAGCTATGGATTTTAATACTTATCTCATTAATAGGACTCCTACTAAAGCTTTAAAAGATAAAAATCCTAAAGAAGCTTGGTCTGGTAGGAAGCCCAAGTTGGAAAATTTAAGGATTTTTTATTCAATTGCTTATGTTCACACACCTAAAAAATCAAGGCACAAATTAGATGCTAAATCTTCACCTTATATATTTTTTGGGTATGATGAACAAACAAAAGGATATAGAGTTTATAATCCTTCTACTAACAAAGTTCAAGTTGCAAGAAATGTTTGTTTTTCATAAAATGGAGTTCATGATTTTATCTAAAGTGAAAGATGTTGATTTTAGTGGAAGTAAAGTTGTGGTTGTGGAGGACCAACCTCCTTCTCTAAACCCTACTCCTAATTAATCTATTTCTATTCCTTCTAGTGATAGTGATTTTGATAATACTAACTCTACTCCTCATGATTCTTCATCTAGTGATGAGTCTATTACTTTTAAGAGAAATCCTATTTGGTTTAAAATTTTACTTTATGAAAGTGATGGTTACATAACTAGAATGGGGGCACTTAAACCTAGGAGAGTTAATTATTGCAATTATTCTTTGATGTATTCTATTATGTATACTAATGATCCTAAATCATTTGAACAAGCTAACATACAACCCCATTGGCAAAAAGCTATTAGTCAAGAATATGATACTTTGAAATTTCTAATCACACTTGGGATTTAGTTAGTTTACCTCATGGTAAGAATTTGGTTTCATGCAAGTGGTTATACAAAAAAATTAATAGCCAATATTGTAATTAGTAAGTTTAAAGAATGACTAGTTGGTAGAGGCTTTTCTCAAGTTGAGGGTTTAGATTATACTGAGACATTTTCTCCTATTGCTAAAATGCCTACTTTAAAATTGTTCTTGCTTTAGCTTCTAAAATGAATCACCAAATGGATGTTAAAATTTATTTTCTAAATGGTGACTTACATGAGAAAATCTATATGTCTCAACCTCCTAGTTTTATTAAAGAAGATAATGAACATTTAGTTTTCAAATTAAAGAAATCTATCTATGGATTAAAACAATCCCCAAGGGAATGGTATTCAAATATTAATGCTTTCTTTATTTCTCAAGGTTTCATTATAAGTAAAAATGATCCTAATCTGTACATTAAACATAGTAAAGATATGACTATTTTTGATGAGGTAACTGATAAGAACAACAAGCTAGAAGAAACTATTTCCATAGTTATTGACATTTCTATCAAACCAATAAAAGAGAGAGTCAATAATAGTGAAGTAATGATGAAGAAGTTGATTACCATGAACAACAAAGGCATGAAAACTACCGTTGATAATCTTAAGGCTCTCTATGATTTGCTGGAAGGGAACAACCTTGAAAAAGGCAATGATGAGGGAGAAGGGAAATAGAACAATCAGATTCCTAGCCTCGGCTCTAGAACCGGATCTAGTACCAGAAAGAAGTTTGATCCTCATGCCAAAGATGTCACCAAACTGAAGGATTCAATTCAGAACATCCAAAATCGGATGGTGGAGGTGGAAGAGTTTGTTAAGTTGTTGGATTGATCTCAGTACTAGGAGGTTTTTTGACCCCATTTTACTGGTAGTTTTTTGGGGGATTTTGTTTTTTTTCCCACATTTCTCTTTGGTTCTTGGGGTTTAGCCCTGTGGGTTTCTGTTAGATCTTTTGACAGTTTTTTGTTTGTTCATGCTTAATATGTTTTCATCTTTCTACTTTGTTAAAGGGTTCCGGGGCCCCTTCAAAACCTGAAGTTATCGTAAGAAAAAACATAGTAAAGATGACACTGTTATTATCATTCTATATGTAGATGATTTGATTCTTACTTCAAGTTCAAATTCTTTAATTTCTAATATTAAGTTTCAACTTAATAAAAATTTCAAATGAATGATTTAGGAATTTTACATTATTTCTTAGGAATGCAAATTTGGCAAACCCCTAAGAGTATTTTTCTATCCCAAAGCAAATATGATCATCATATTTTAGAAAAAAATTAAGATGAATGATGCTATTCATGTTTTTATTCCATGTAAATTAGGAGCTAAGTAATACTTGATATGAAAACTCCTTTAGTTGATGCTACTTTGTATAGACAACTAATTGGAAGTTTAAATTACCTAACCCTTACTATACCTGATATTGCTTATAGTGTAGGTTTAGTTTCTATACTTATGTCTAAACCTCAACAAACCCATTTCAAAGTTGCAAAAAGAATTTTAAGGTATATTAAAGGCACTATTGATTTTGTATTATTTTATGATACAAATTCTAATTTTACTTTAAAAGGTTTTATAGATTCAGATCTAGGAGGAGATCCCAATGATGGGAAATCTACTTGTGGATATTGTTTCTTTGTTGGTTCAGGTGCCATTTCTTGGAAAAGTAAAAAGGAACATTCTAATTCACTATGTTTTACTGAATCTGAATATAAAGGATGTACTAATGTCTCTAAAGAAGCTTCATGGATTAGAAGAATACTTGAATATTTAGGTCTACCTCAACAAGCACCTACACCTTTGTATTGTGACAAACCAAGTGTCATTGCCTAGGCGAAGAATCCTATTTTTCATGCAAGGACAAATCATATTGGTCTACAATATCACTTCATTAGAGAACAAGTTGGAAAAAATAAAGTGTCCCTCATCTATTGTAGGTGATGCAAAGGCTAGTGGTCAACCAACAATATTCTTAGGAGAGTTCCCTATCACTCCTTTGTTTTGTAACAACACTCAAAACTTCCTCACAATTGGATCAACAACATGGATCAACATCATGGATCAACATAATGATTTAACATCATGGATCGACATCATCAATCCAAAACTTAACTAGGCCTCTCAATGGTCATTAATCCCTCATTTTTAACCTTATCCTCCCACTAGACTCCACGTGCTTAGTTCTACAACCATTCAACTTAACCATTCATACACTTTTGATAATGTGGTGTGACTATCCCAACCACTAGTGCTTCACTTTCTTTCCTCAAAATATTCCTCTTAGGATCACTCTCTATGGATACACCACTTATCTTCTCTTAGGGACCATATATACACCCCCCTACAACATTTAACCTCTCAACTCCCTCAACAAACTCAGTCTCAAACAACTCTCCGTTCACTGTCTTATTATGACAGTAAATAGCAATGTATAAAGGATAGTTACCTTTGAGTGCCCCATTCTTGTGTCTCCACACCCCTAAATGAAATGAGACCCCTTAGCACCCATCCAACTCTCTATCCTCTACAACACAATCCTCTGAACCCTTAAACACAATAGAATATTTCATTACCAAAATAGACTTCCAACTCACTATCCTATTATGACAGTCTAGACAACTCCTTTGGAGAAGTCATCATAAACAACTCTTTCTTAGGTTCCCTTTCCCCCCTAACCAATTAACCACCTTAGGGACACACCCTACTAACTTCCCAAGCCCATTTCTTCTTAACACAAACCCTTTGACATATGTATGAAGGACTCTATGCACAAACTGTCCTATCACTGTCCTCTTTGTGACAAAATAACACTCAGTTGCTTGGCCAAAAATGTGCCAAATAATTGCATGGAATCCTAAAAATCCAAATATAGTTAATATACACCCCCTCCTCATCACTTTCAAAGATGAGAGGTTATTTCCATATGCCACCTAAGAAAAGTCACATCTTTATCTTCTCGGGTTACCCTATTGGAGGGTTTGGATAGTTTTTACTTAAACACTAATAGCTCTCACAAAACTTAACCAAAGAAATTCATTAAAAGACTAAAATTCTCTAGAGAAAGCATATTAACATTTCCAATTAATAATATGTTGATACAAAACCTTCCAAGTCATGGTATGTCTTTTCTAACTGACTGTTACAGAGAAAAACTAGTGAAATCCAAAAAAATATAACATGTTTATTGATTCAAACGTTACAATATCTTCTTCCTCCTGAATATCTTCTCATTCCTTGGGCTATTAAAATATAAATAGGTCTCTTTCAGCCCCAAAATATTGACCAACTACTTGGTAAATTCAAAAAACTCCCTTACAACTGATTGTAACTGTCTTCTAACCGACTGTCTAAGTGTTGACAGGGTTTTTGTCGACTTGCAAGTCTATTACAAATTGTTATAGGATGTTGTCAAGTTGAAAAATATATACCTCTGATAACCTCTACATGGTGCTTCTCTGAAAAAATATCTATACTTATCCTATCTCCTATGAACTTGCGTATTTAGCCCTTAAGGCTTGATGACCAATTTAGGTACCACTATATCTTACTACCCTTATTACATTGTTCTCTTGACCATACAAGTCATATTTGTATGTTTTTAATCCAATAAAACCTATCAAAGACTACCAATTCCCTTTCCCATTACATGATGACCCTTGTAGGGCTATTTCCCTTATCATGGATACTTTACATTATAGTAACTTCATTACATTTTAGAGGCACTAATGCCCAAAATTACAATATTTTGAGACCTTCTAGCTCCTTGTAGTCTTCATTTGTCTTCAAATCCTCTTGGATCTCCATAAGGGATTCATGGTGACCCCTAGGATCTAAGTTATCTACACCATACTCTGCAACTTTAAATATTTTCCAAGTCTTCTTGGAAACATCTGCAAAACAAATCATTAGAAAAAGCATAGAGGCCTTCATCTTGACCTTTGGCTTAAACATGGCTTAATCATGCCATTTTGTCCTTGCTTTTCCTCCCTTCACTTGGAATTTTCTTATCTTGACTTTTGGTTTTCCCCCCATGGGAAAAATGTGGACCACCTATTTCTACTCTTGGTCCTCAACCTTTAATACCTTTGCTAAAAACTTTGGCAAATGCATCACGAATGTCTCACAAGGATACTTCTCCTCTTTGACACCTTCATCATGCCATATCTCCATGGTTGCAGAACACACCAACTGTAAGGCCTCCTCATGGCCCATGACTATAAAAAAATAACCATTAGTACCTTCTTTTGAGACCACTACTTCTTTCAACGCATCTTCTGCTATTCTCCTTGGCATTCAACCACTTCCTCATTCACCTTTAAGGTTGCTTCATCTTGAGCCTTACCATTCACTGTCATAGGAGTACCTTGCATGGTACCCTCCAAAGGAAATATAATTGTCCCAATTAATAAAACCTCTTCATGTTCAATCCCTTTGAGACTTGATTCCTTTTTTTCTTCATCAGCATCTTCCATCTTTGATTCAACATCCATAACCTCTTGAACCTTGGGTTCCTCATCTTCTTTCGACAAATCTTCTTGTGTCCTCATTTTTCCTTCTAGGATTCCTGCAATCATCCTTATTCTTTCTACATTCTCTTTTAGTTCTCTCTCCAAGATAGTCTTTCTACATTCTCTTATAGTTATCTCTCCAAGATTCTTACCTTCTCTTCTTCTTTCTTCCTTGCTTCTTCTTCTCTTTTCTTCTTCCTCTCTACTTCCTTGTCACAATTCATGAAGTCTTTTAGCAACTTGATCAACTCTCTTTCTGATCTTGTGTATGCCATCTTAGGTCTCTCCTCCCTGGCCTTTTTTTCACTCTGATACCACTTGATGCAGAGGCTAGTGGTCAGCCAACAATCTTCTTAGGAGAGCTCCCTATCACTCCTTTATTTTGTAACACACCAAGATTCCTCAAAATTGGATCAACAACATGGATCAACATCATGGTTTATCATCATGGATCAACATCATGGATCCAACCCCTCACTAGGCCAATCAATGGTCATTAATCCCTCATTTTTAACCTTATAATCCCACTAGAATCCACATGCTTAGTTCTATAACTATTCAACTTAACCATCCATACACTTTTGAGAATGTGGTGTGACTGTCCCAACCACTAGTGATTCACTTTCTTTCCACAACCTCTTCCTCTTAGGATCATTCTCTATGGATCCATAAATTCTCTTTTCTCAAGGGTCTCTCTATACATCCCCCTAAAAAATTTCAACTCTCAACTCCCTAAACAAACTCAATTTCAAACAACTCTTTGTTCACTGTCTTATTATGACTTTCAATAGAAATGTGTAAAGGATAGTTACCTTTGAGTACCCAATCCTTGTGTATCCATACCCCTAAATGAAAAGAGACCCATTAGAACCCATCCAAATCTCTATCCTCTACAATACAATCCTCTGAACCCTTAAACACAATAGACTATTTCATAAACCAAAGTAGACTTCCAACTCATTGTCCTATTGTGACAATCTAGACAATTTCATTGGAACAGTCACCATAAATAATATTTATTAGGGTCCCTTTCCCCCCTAAAAAATTAACCACATTAGAGACACACCCTACGAACTTCCCAATCCCATGTCTCCTTCACACAAACCCTCTGACATATGTATGAAGGACTATATCCACAAACTACCCTGTCACTGTCCTCTTTGTGAGAAAATAACAATTACTTCCTTGGCCCAAAGACATGACAAATAATTGCATGAAATCATGAAACTCTTAGGATAGTTATTATACACCCCCTCCTCATCACTTTACAAGATTAGAGGTTATTTCCATGTTCCACCTAAGAAAAGTCACTTCTTTATCTTCTCGGGTTACCCTATTGGAGGGTTTGGACAATTTTTACTTAAACACTGATAACTCTATAAAAACATAACCAAAGAAAGTCATTAAAAGAATAAAATGATCTAAACAAAGGCTATTAACATTTCCAATCAATAATATGTCAAGAAAAAACCTTCCAAGCCATGATATGTCTTTTCTAACTAACCGTTACAGAGAAAAACTAGTGAATTCGAGAAAATACATGTTTATTGATTCAAATTTTACAATATCTTCTTCCTCCCATATCTCTTCTCATTTCTTGGGATATTACAATATAAATAGGTCTCTTTCAGCCCCAAAAGGCTGACCAAATGCTTGGGAACTGCCCAAAACTCCCCTACAATCGACTGCAACTGTCTTCTAACCAACTGTCCAAGTGCTGACAAGGTTTTGTTGACTTGAAAGTCTATTAAATTTTTTTATAGGATGTTGTCAAGTTGAAAACTACATACCTATGAGCCCCTCTACATGGTGCTTCTCTTCAAACATCTATACTTATACTATCTCCTATGAACTTGCCTATTTAGTCCTTAAGACTTGATAACCAATTTAGGTACCACTATATCTTACAACCCTTATTACATTGTTCTCATGACCATAAATTCATATTTGTATGTTTTTAATCCAATAAAACCTATCAAAGACTACCAACTCCATTTCCCATTACATGATGACCCTTGTAGGGCTATTTGCCTTATCATGGCAACTTTACATTATAGTGACTTCATTACAGTCATAGGCACTAATGGCCCAAATTAAAATGTTTTGAGACCTTCTAGATCATTGTAGTTTTCATTTGTCTTCAAATCCTCTTGGATCTCCATCAGGGCTTCATGGTGACCCCTAGGCTCTAATTTATCTGCACTATACTCCAGAAATTTAAAGATTTTCCAAGTCCTCTTGGAAACACCTGCAAAAAAAATCATTAGAAAAACCATAGAGGCTTTCATCCTGACCTTTGGCTTAAATATGGCTTCATCATGCCATCTTGTCCTTTCTTTTCCTCCTTGTTGATGAGACTTTGGTGTCCGAGTCCGCCAACAGTCATAAGTTGTCATTGGGTACCGGGGGTATCGGCCAACTTCGCCTGCAAAGGTTGTCCGGGGAAATGAGATTCCCCGAGCCTCCAAGCACCTGAGTGTCGGGTCTCGACGGTGCAGGGCTTGGTTGGGAGATGTAACTATTTTTGAGGGGGATAGCTGGTTTCTTCAACTCGTTCTCTCTGGGGATTCAGGAAGGTGAGGTTTCTCCAAGCATTCTACACTTAGCAAATAAACTAAAAAAGATCTTGCAGAGTTAGAAATGTTTCATCTACCTAAAGTTATGTTTAAACATTCAATACATCGATAATGCTCTGAAATACTATACTAAATACCGAAGAAATGCACAACCATCAGTTCATATTTCATCAGTAGCAAGGGAAAAAGAGGTCGTTAATCTACTTAAAATATCAGAGTAGAAGACATGAAGAACATAAAACATAAAATACCATTAACTCAGAAGATTGAATGCCAACAACATCATTGCAAGAACTCTCCCTTCTTCATTAATATTTATTCTAGCAAACACTGGTGCATGATACAATGGTGGCTCCAAGGGAGCATCTAACTACTGAATGCTTAAAGACTAAGGAGCCTTGAACTCTGCACTTGAGAAATGAAAATTCTTTTCTATTACTATGGATAGCAAAATCATCAATTTCACTGACCCTTGGAAAAGGGTCGGCCTTGCTATTTATACACACTTACATCTAACCCTAACCCTAACCCTATTTTACATTAAAATGTACAATAGAATATATTATCTGGTGGCCGACACTACCTACGCCACCCTACAAAAGACCTAGAGACGGAATAGGCCTGACATGTCAGAAGAATAAGACAAGAAGGTAGAGTGGAAGAATCGACCTTGAGAAGAGAACTAAGAAAGAGAAGGAAGAAATCTAATTCCTCAGGGATCAAGGCTACATGCCTCATAAATGGGAAATATGGCACCCTATCTCCAATGTGTCAGGTGTATATCTGAAGCGGCACCTCGAGAAGGTCATCTATTAGAAAACCAATTATTGATCCAACGTGCCTTGATGTAGCTATCCATCTTCTAACAACCTTTGACAACCTTTATTAACTGCTTGAAAGTGACCGGTCAGCCTTAGGGACCGGGACATGAATCACCGAAAGAATACAAAATGTAGGATCCTGGACTCTGGGATCCGGGAACTTACGTTTTGAAAGAATAAAGAATTCAAAATGTTTGGGTTTTCTCTGGCCCCTTGAGAAACTTTTATTGTTGTTTATTATCATTGAAGGTCTGGAGGAGGCGGGAGATTCCATCCTCATCAATCTCTTTGAGGTTATCCCACCGGTATTTAGCCACCTTGATTTGTTCCCCTAGCTCTGGAACGTTCCTCTTGAATTCATCTGCCATTTTTGCTGCATCATGACCACTAAGGATCATGCGAGTTATTCTCGCCATTTGATTTCCATCCACTCCCTCCAGGGATTGATATCTTGACTCCATTAGTTCATCAAACTTCCCCAAAATGTATTCCTTCGGTGTGCATGTATCAATGTTGAACGGGTCAGCTCTCGAGACCTTTGTGACAAATGCCTTATACATATTTGAAGCATATTGGACCACGTTGATTTTATCATGTAGAGTCCCTACTAGTTGCTTGAGCACCTCCAATGTGAGGTCAAGTCTGGAGTGTTGGGTCCTCACAAAATTGAATGATTCCTCTCCCAGAATCCCAGACTCAGAAACCATTTCCTCCCCAAGACTGAGGAGTTCTTCAAGTTCTACTTTCCATGCTTCGTAATTTTCCATATCAGCCTCCCATATGTTGATAATAGTTTCTGCCTCATGCAGAACATGTCGGGCTGCATATAAGTCTGGGAGGGTGGATACCAGGAAGCGCTAGGTGTTTCCTGTCTGCAAAGCAACCCACTCATCGACTGCTTGGGCCTTCTTCTTCATTGCTTGTAGGGAGTCTATGTCGCTCTATGGTAATGGTGCATCAGATGCGGAGGCCTCTGCAGGAATGGCACTGATAGGTCAGGCCAGCTCAGTTAACAATCCCATAAGGTTTTTTGTTTTCTCCTTTTTTTCTTTGAGCCTTTGGGCCTCCTTTTCATATCGGCCCTCCACGGCCATGGTCACCTCCTTCAAAAGGTTTACTTCACCCAATTTTCCTCTTTTTCCCAGTGATATCTCTGTGATATCATAATCTCCAGCTTTGGTAGTGGCCTCATCAACGTCTGGGGGAGGTGTTGCCACAACTGCAACTGTTTCTCTGCCCAACCCAGCTTGAAGAGTATGAACCGTCCAGGCTTTCTTGGCCTTTGGTGGATTTTGGACCTAAGCCATCATCTCGGCCAGGGAAAGATGAGCTCTGCGGGTGGATGGAGCCTTCCTTTTCTTGCTTTTGACCAACCACTAAGGTGGCAGGGGTGGCTTATTTTCCAAAATCTTCTCTTTAAGTTCTTCCCCTGTATCTTGTTACTGCTGCTCCTCAGTGGTGTGAGTCTCGCCCGACTCCTTTTCTTCATTTTGGGATTTCTTGCCAACATTTTCCCCGGTGACATTTATTTCTTCCGCCTTGTCCTCTGTATCTTTTGCTTCGTCTAGACCCTCATTGGTTGTCCCGGGGGTTTCTTCCTCTTTTGGCTCTTCTTGTTCTTCGGCCCCTGTCATCGGGATTTCTTCTTCCACTGCTATAATTTTTGGCAATAGGGGAGGTACCGAGCCAAGATTTAATGTTTGGGCCGCAATTATTACCTGTCCAAAGATTTCTCTAGGGAGTGGCACTTGGAACGCAATGGCTAAGGTTACGGTTGCTCCTGTAGGTCCCGTTCTCTTAGCGTATGCCATTTGTTCACTCTGCTTCTGTTGGCCCACTACCATGTTTTGTATCTCTAGGACCTCGGAGGCGATCTCTTTCTCTATCTCTTTCTCTTCTTCCATCTTCTCTTCCTGCTCTTGTGCAGGTTCTTGTTCCAGAGCCTCTTCTTGTGCTGGGACTTCAGCCTCTATTTGCTCAATTTCCCCCTGCAGATTCCCGAACTCGTTGGTAGAAAAAATATCATCAAACTCATCCTATGGGGGAGGATTGGCAGGGACATCGGCGGGCTCTGGTTTCCTTTCTAGTTCTGGGGAGTCAGAAGAAAGGATCTCAACTTGTGGGATCTGGGGCATCCCTATGTCCGGCTCTGCCTTAGGCTTTTGGTTAAGCCTCTTCTTTCTCCTAGTAACTAAGGGTGGCCCCGCATCCCTTATCGCTACTTGCTCTGCCGGATCTACCCCCGTTGCTCTAACCATCAAGGTTTCTAGTGAAGGGGAGGAGGGAGGATGAATTGGTCTGGCCATGAGTACCAGAGTAGCTAGCCACATGAGCAGATTCTCTCGCATTTGCTGGGAGGCTGCTACTGATTGTTTTATTTGTTCTTTAATGGGGACTTCTTACAAGGTTGGAGTCATTGCTATCCCTTTCCCTTTATCTACTCCCTGCGAAAAAGTCCTAGCCCCCAGAGTTAACTTTGGTATTGGCTGGGCCGCCCGGCGGACACTCCCGGGGCACACCTTCTTGAAATAGAGGTGGCTGCGTTCCACTATATTGCAAGTGAATTCCTCAATTGTGAGCCCTTCTTGGGCATCCCAATTTACTGGTGGAAGGGCCAATTTATTGATCCCCTTTGCCTTGTACTGGGGATCCACCATGGAGCCGGTGTTTGAGAAGTCCTCCGGGAATCTCCGGAGCTTCAATCTTTCCATCATTCCCATGGTCATTCTGACATAATGCCACCCCCGGACCTCTATGTCATCTTGACAATCCTCCAAGAAGTCCTCTATATGATACAGATGGGGCTTTGACACCTTGGGAAGTGTCGTTGCATTCTTTCCATGTAAATCAAACTATTTCCGTGCTAAGTAAAATTCTACAAGGTTATAGCATTTGAGGTCATTATCCGCTTCTTTAGCGGCAGCCAGACTATATGAATAGTTCCCACAAGTGATTAGGGACAGAATATTTGTTACCTTCTTTAAGGCATAGAAGGCATGCAACTCCATTATCTGCCTACAATATTCTAGGAGAATTATCTTGTCCCCACAATGTTTGGGCAACAAGTAGGGTTTCCTGGAGAAGTTGGTCACCCTAATGTAAGTGTGCTGCTGAAATTGTATGTAGTAATGTCTATAACTTTGGACCAAATTTATCACCTCTGTAGATAGGTGGTATCCTGCATCTCAGGTGGGTGTAAGCAGGTGGTAGTAAACGAAGGCATCATTTATCTGACAAAAATTGGGGAAGCTAGCCTCCCATTGAATCTGTGGGAAATGGTCCCAAGGGGCCTTCTGGCCTGGGCCGATCCCGAGTATGCCCTCTGTGAGAAACCCATTAATGTGGGGCTGTTGTTGTGCCAAGGCCTAGAGATTATAAAAAGTCATATAAAACTTCTTCTTCTTGGCTAATTGAAGGA
>MU226880.1:3847444-3866807 GCA_018584345.1 Thuja plicata | reverse complement strand
TAATCTGAGCGTTGGTTCCTGGGATTGTCTGAGAAGTTTGGGTATTCTGCGGTGTGTTTGAACCCCAAACAATAGTGGCTGGTGTGGTTTTCAAGGTCTGTTTCTTTCAAGCAGGAGGCTCAAGTTTGACAAACCTTCTGGGGCTTGGGGCTGACCTAAGGATTCTCTCAAATTTCACTAGGGAGAAAGACCCAATCCCACTGAAGGCTTGACTCCTAAAACTATGGCTTGGGGTATCCTCGAAAGATGTAAAATCAGAATCTCAAGAGGGGGATGAGTTTATGCCCTCCTTCTAGCACCAGTTTCTATTGATGGGACTTTGGTGTTCGGGTCCGCCAATAGTCATAAGTTATCACCGGGTACCGGGGGTACCGGCCAACTTCGCCTGCAAAGGTTGTCCGGGGAAATGAGATTCCCTGGGCCTTCAAGCACCTGAGTGTCGGGTCTCGACGGTGCGGGGCTCGGTTGGGAGATGTGACTATTTTTGAGGGGGATAGTTGGTTTCTTCAACTCATTCTCTCTGGGGATTCAGGAAGGTGAGGTTTCTCCAATCATTCTACACTTAGCAAATAAACTGAAAAAGATCCTACAGAGTTAGAAATGTTTCATCTACCTAAAGTTATGTTTAAACATTGAATACATCGATAATGCTCTGATATACTACACTAAATACCAAAGAAATGCACTGAATAAATGCACAACCATCAGTTCATATTTCATCAGTAGCAAGGGAAAAAGAGGGCGTTAATCTACATAAAATATCAGAGCAGAAGACATGAAGAACATAAAACATAAAATACCATTAACTCAGAAGATTGAATGCCAACAACATCATTGCAAGAACTCTTCCTTCTTCATTAATATTTCTTCAAGAAAGCACTGGTGTGTGATACAATGGTGGCTCCAAGGGAGCATCTAACTACTGAATGCTTAAAGACTAAGGAGCCTTGAACTCTACACTTGAGAAATGAAATTTCTTTTCTATTACTATGGACAACAAAATCATCAATTTTTTTGACCCTTGAAAAAGGGTCGGACTTGCTATTTATACACATTTACATCTAACCCTAACCCTAACCCTATTTTACATTACACTGTATAATAGAATATATTATCTGGTGGCCAGCACTACCTACGCCACCCTACAAAAGACCTAGAGACGAAATAGGCCTGACATGTCAGAAGAATAAGACAAGAAGGTAGAGTGGAAGAATCAACCTTGAGAAGAGAGCCGAGAAAGAGAAGGAAGAAATTTGATTCCCCAAGGATCAAGGCTACATGCCTCATAAATGGGAAATATGGCGCCCTGTATCCAATGTGCCAGGTGTCTATCTAAAGCGGCACCTCGAGAAGGTCATCTGTCAGAAAACCAACTATCAATCCAATGTGCCTTGATGTAGCTATCTGTCTTCTGAAAACCTTTATTAACTACTTGAAAGTGACCAGTTGGCCTCGGGGACCGGGACACAGATCACCGAAAGAATACAAAATGTAGGATCCTGGACTCTGGGATCCGGGAACTTACGTTCTGAAAGAATAAAGAATTTAAAATGTTTGGGTTTTCTTTGGCCCCTGGAGAAAATTTTATTGTTGTTTATTATCATTGAAGGTCTGGAGGAGGCGGGAGATTCCATCCTCATCAATCTCTTTGAGGCCAACCCGCCAGTATTTAGCCACCTCAATCTGTTCCCCTAGCTCTGGAACGTTCCTCTTGAATTCATCGGCCATTTTTGATGCATCATGACCACTAAGGATCATGTGAGTCATTCTTTCCATTTGATTTCCATCCACTCCCTCTAGGGATTGATATCTTGACTCCATTTGTTCATCAAACTTCCCCAAAACGTATTCCTCTAGCGTGCATGTGTCAGTGCTGAACGGGTTAGCTTCAGAGACCTTTGTGACAAATGCCTTATACATATTCGAAGCATATTGGACCATGTTGATTTTATCATGTAGAGTCCCTACCAGTTGCTTGAGCACCTCCAATGTGAGGTCAAGTCTAGAGTGTTGGGTCCTCACAAAATTGAATGATTCCTCTCCCAGAATCCTGGACTCAGAAACCATTTCCTCCCCAAGACCGAGGAGTTCTTCAAGTTCTACTTTCCATGCTTCAGAATTTTCCATATCACCCTCCCATATGTTGATAATAGTTTTTTCCTGATTCAGAACATGTCAGGCCGCATATAAGTCTGGGAGGGTGGATACCAGGAAGCGTCAGGTGTTTCCTGTCTGCAGAGCGACCCACTCATCGACTGCTTGGGCCTTCTTCTTCATTGCTCGCATGGAGCCTATGTCGCTCTGTGGTAATGGTGCATCAGATGTGGAGGCCTCCAGAGGAATGGCACTAATAGGTCAGGCCAGCTCAGTTAACAATCCCATAAGGTTTGTTGTTTTCTCCTTTTCTCCTTTGAGCCTTTGGGCCTCCTTTTCATATTAGACCTCCACGACCCTGGTCGCCTCCTTCAACAGGTTTACTTTTCCCTATTTTTCTCTTTTTCTCAGCGATATCTCTGTGATATCATAATCTCTAGCTTTGACAATGGCCTCATCAGTGTCTGGGGGAGGTGTTTCCACAACTGCAACTATTTCTTTGCCTGGCTCGGTTTGGAGAGTATGAACTGTCTGGGCTTTCTTGGCCTTTGGTGGATTTTGGACTTGAGCGATCATCTCAGCCAGGGAGAGATGAGCTCTGGGGGTGGATGGAGCCTTCCTTTTCTTTCTTTCGACCAACCACTAAGGTGGCAGGGGTGGCTTATTTGCCAAAGTCTGCTCTTTAAGTTCTTCCCCTGTATCTTGTTGTTGCTGCTCCTCAGTGGTGTGAGTCTTGCCCGGCTCCTTTTCTTCATTTTGGGCTTCGTTGCCAACATTTTCCCAGGCGACATTTATTTCTTCTACCTTTTCCTCTGTATCTTTTTCTTTGTCTCGACCCTCATTGGCTGACCTAGGGGTTTCTTCCTCTTCTGGCTCTTCTTGTTCTTCAGCCTCTATCGTCGGGATTTCTTCTTCCACTGGTACAATTTTTGGCAATAGGGGAGGTACCAGGCCAAGATTTAATATTTGGGCCACAGTTATTACCTTCCCAAAGGTCACTCTGGGGAGTGGCACTTGGAACGCGGCAGCTGAGGTTACGGTTTCTCTCGTAGGTCTAGTTCCCTCAGTGTATGCCATTTGTTCACTCTGCTTCTGTTGGCCCACTGCTGTGTTTTGTATCTCCAGGACCTCAGAGGTGATCTCCTGCTCTATCTCTTTCTCTTCTTCCATCTGCTCTTCCTGCTCTTGCGCAGGTTCTTGTTCCAGAGCCTCTTCTTGTGCTGGGACTTCAGCCTCTGTTTGCTCGATGTCCCCCTACAGATTCCCAAACTCATCGGTAGCAAAAACATCATCAAACTCATCCTATGGGGGAGGATTGGCGGGGACATCGGCGGGCTCTGCTTTCCTTTCTAGTTCCGGGGAGTCAGAAGAAAGGATCTCAACTTGTGGGATCTGGGGCATCCCCAGGTTCGGTTTCACCTTAGGATTTTGGTTAAGCCTCTTATTTCTCCTAGTAACTAAGGGTGGCCCCACATCCCTTATCATTTCTTTCTTTGTCAGATCTACCCCCGTTGCTCTAACCATCAAGGCTTCTAGTGAAGGGGAGGAGGGAGGACGAATTGGTCCGGCCATGAGTACTGGAGTAGCCAATTGCGTGAGCAGATTCTCTCACATTTGCTGGGAGGCTGCTACTGATTGTTTTATTTGTTATTTAATGGGGACTTCTTGCGAGGTTGGAGTCATTGCTATCCCTTTCCCTTTATCTACTCCCTGCGAAGAAGTCCCAACCCCTAGAGTTAACTTTGGTATTGGCTGGGCCACCCGACGAACACTCCCGGGGCACACCTTCTTGAAATAGAGGTGGCTACGTTCCACTATATTGCGAGTGAATTCCTCAATTGTGGGCCCCTCCTAGGCATCCCAATTTACTGGTGGAAGGGCCAATTTATCGATCCCCTTTGCCTTGTACTAGGGATCCACCGTGGAGCCGGTGTCTGAGAAGTCCTCTAGGAATCTCTGGAGCTTCAATCTTTCCATCATTCCCGCGGTCATTCTGCAATAATGCTGCCCCCAAACCTCCATGTCGTCTTGACAATCCTCCCAAAAGTCCTCTATATGATATAGATGGGGCTCTGACGCCCTGGGAAGTGTCATTGCAATCTTGCCATGCAGATCAAACTGTTTTTGTGCTAAGTAAAATTTGTCCAAGTTATAGCATTTGAGCTCATTATCTGCTTCTTTAGCGGTGGCTAGACTGCATGAATAATTCCCACAAGTGATTGGGAACAGAATATTTTTTACCTTCTTTAAGGCATAGAAGGCATGTAGCTCCATTATCTGCCTGCAATATTCTAAGAGAATTATCTTGTCCCCACAATGTTTGGGCAACAAGTAGGGTTTCTTAGAAAAGCCAATCACCCTAATGTAATTGTGCTGTTGAAATTGTATGTAGTAATATCCGTAACTTCAGACCAAATTCATTGCCTCTATAGATAGGTGGTATCCTACATCCCGGGTGGGTGTAAGTAGGTGGTAGTAAACGAAGGCATCATTTACCCCACAAAAATTGGGGAAGCTGGCCTCCCATTGAATCTGTGGGAAATAGTCCCAAGGGGTCTTCTGGCCCGGGCCGATCCTGAGTACACCCTCTGTGAGAAACCCATTGGTGTGGGGTCGTTGTTGTGCCAGGGCCTAGAGAACATAAGAATTCATATAAAACTTCTTCTTCTTGGCTAATTAAAGGAATTGGGAGTCTACATGGTTGGAGATTATGGCAGCCCAGTCAAAATATTCATCGCCGGTGCTGATACCCAGCAAAAAGTATTACATCCACCCGGAGAACTCTCAGGCATGCTGCTGCCCGAAGACCTGATATAGTGCTATCATCCCCATCTAGATGCTTTCCTTGAATTCAGCCCTGGGGATCTCCAGCTTCATCCTCTTGGGATCCCTCTTTGGGGTTTTGAGCCAATGATTGTTCATATATATACGAGCTGCCTCCTCCAACTGAGAGAACGGAGCCATGGCGTCTGACTGGGTAACTACAGTCGGTTTGTCAAATTGGGGGATCCCCAAGCCCCTTTGGAAGGTATCAGGGTCTTGGGACACCATGGGAGTAGGATACCTTGTTGGCTCCGGGGCTGCGAGCATAACAGCCCAGACCGAAGTGTTGTAGTTCACTGCAAGTGTGAGAGTAAGCTCTGGTGACTACACAGAGCATGGGAAACATGCTGCCTTGAGGATCCTGGAGTTCCCAATTTTAATGGCCAATGGATCCTCGGCCTGTCGCTAAATGTACATGATCTTTACCAAGGCCTGCATCTCAGGCCACGTCCCGACGCTGGTGTCGGTGATGAACTAGATTTTGGAATCAATCTTTGAGCCTGTGATGACACCATCTTTTACATATTTCAAGCTCATAGGAAGCTTCTCCAGGGCCTTCTCTATTTTGGATCTAACTGCTGCTCTGGTAACTACCATAGAAGGAAGTTCCAGACTTTCAGGTGGTGAAGATGCAAAAGCTTCAGACATGTTTGAAAGTTCATTGTTCTGAAAACCTGCAAGGCAAGGCGATCATCAGAATGCATAAAAATTCTGGGGTCTAGAGATCTTACCATTGTGGTGTTTGTTTCCCCTAAAAACTTAGTTCAGTTCAGAAAAAAGAAACTCTGGAAAGCATATATATATTGCGTACTTAGAAATTTAGCTAACGATTTGGGTCTAGGGGTTTTATCACACTTAGTAAAAGAAGGACACGGGATGGGTGATGGAAAGAGACCTAAAGCCCGGGGAAGTAACCATTGGGAAGTGTACACAAAATGTGGGTCGTCAGACCCACGTGGGCATCACGTGGGTGAGCAATAAATGGGAGTTATGGTGACGGCGGCGGAGCCAACTATCCGAATGTGCAAAAAGTGAAAACCACTTGGACAGATTTAAATGCACGCATGGGAAATATATGAATGGCAGGTTGGTTTATGGAGGAGAGAGAAAACCACCTGGTTGAAACAGGTCAAGAGCCGAGTTTCATACAGGCGGTATTCTGCACAGAGTGAGCTCGCAAATTAGAAACCAGAAATCAATGTAGCACGGCGAGCTCAACAGACCACTAAGTAGATATATGCAGAATATACACCAATATATAACAGAGCTAAAAGGGTATATACATGCAGACCAGATGGATACACAACAATACACAACAAATTACATATATACACACGACACGCAGAGCGGCTATTCATAGAAAACCAAATGATGTACATATATTTACAACTTTTCTACACCATCTATAGACTAAACTACATCTGCACAAAGGGCAGACAACCCTCCAGCAGAGCCGACCACCAGCGGGCAGTGAACTAGAAGGAAACGCAACACAAAACAAAAACAAGACCACACAAAAATAGGCAGACCAAAAAGCAAGAAAGAAAATAGAAAGGGAGGAAGGCACCGACCTGACCACGAAGAAAGGCAAGGAAAAGGAACCCACCACGAATGCTCTGCAATAGCTTCAACCGTTAGTTGATCACTACTTACCACCACAAACCACTCACAAACGCTTAGACTAGCCTAGAATAGTTAGCACTGGATTATCGCTTAATCACTATAAAGCACTCTTAAATCACTCTTAAATTGCTCAAGTGTTTAATCATGGTAAATGTGAAAATGGAAGGTAACTTCTACTTATACCCGCGGTAAAAGCAAGTTACCTTTCCTTTCGCAAACTCCAGACAGACAAACCCCTAGAGTTTGGGCCCAGGGATTCCCCACAACGATACCATCTTAAGAAAAGCAGACCTCGCGGTGGAGAATCCCAGAGTCTGGAATCTGGCCCCCAACAAAGAACAACCAACTTCGGGACCGGGTCCCGGACACACGAGAGAAACACAAAACAAAACAAGACCGTAGGGAAGAAATCCCCGGGGAAAGAAAACAAAGAAAACAAAGAAAAAGACAAGGCGAGAGCCAAAAGCAGAAAGCAAAAAGGGGGACCCAACATTTTGCACACAAAATGTAGGGACGGGGATGCAGGGCATAACACTCCCTTCACTTGGAACTTTCTTATCTTGACTTTTGGTTTCCCCACCATGGGAAAAATGTGGACCACCCGCTGCTGCTCTTGGTCCTCCACCTTTAGTACCTCTGCTGCAAAATTTTGCTAATCCGTCAAACATTTCTCAAAAGGACACTTCTCCTCTTTGACACCTTCATCATTCCATATCTAGCCTCAATATTGGAATATGATCATTGTAAGTCTATCAGAATGTAAAATACCTTGAGAACCCTACATAAGGCATCTCTCCTAGTTTATTTCATAACTCTAATTCGTATCCAAAGTTTGTTACAAGATATATGGTCATGAAAATTCAAGTTCAAACTATGTTCCATGCTCGGTGACTCGGTGACAATCTTCACTCGATGTCTGACTTCGCTCGGTTACCAACCTTGCTTGGTAAGTCACCTTGCTCAGTTGTCAACTTCGCTTGGTGACTATCTTTTCTTTTCTCGATCCAATAACACTTCCTTTTACCAACAAACTTATTACTACTTTACCGACTTAACAACATCAAATGTTAAATAAAAACAATTATCCCAATAGTACTTTATCATTATCTGATCTTTATTATCAGCCCAATTAAGTCCCTCTCCGACTGATATGGCAACTTAATATAAACCAAAAATCAATTTCTTGACCTCAATGACAAAATAACGACTGATCTAACCATTCTACTTGCTTGTATTCTTCTGAACTCAGCCTTCATCATCATTACCATCAGTTGGTTAACAATTTGCCTCTTTGGCATTGTTGTCAAAGAGGGAGAAGTAAAGTAAGTAATTGATGAATACATAAAAGAGAAGTAAGTGATGAATACACAAGTGAATGAATCTACATGTAAGAGGGAGAATGTGATTGAAGGCAAAGAGGAAGAACAAGCTAAGAGAAAAGACAATACAGAGAGATAAGAGTATAACATCATCAATTGATAGTGTTGCCATCAATGCCAAAGAAGGATATTGTTAACCAATTGATGGTAATGATGATGAAGACTGAGTTTAGAAGAATACAAGCAAGTATAATGGTTAGATCACTTGTTATTTTGTCATTGATGTCAAGCAATTGATTTCTGGTTCATATTAAGTTTCCATATCAATTGGAGAGGAACTTAATAGGGCATATAATAAAGATCAAACAATGATAAGGTACTATTGGCATAATTATTTTTACTTTATAACATTTGATGTTGTTAAGTCGGTAAAGAAGTGAGAAGTCTATTGGTAAAAGGAAGTGTTAGTTGGTCGTGAAAAGAAAATACAGTCATCAAAAAATTTTGGCAACCGAGCAAGGTTAGTTACCGAGCAAGGTTGGTAACCAAGTGAATTCAGACACCGAGTAAAGATAGTCACCGAGCATGGAACAAATTTTAAACAAAGATTGAATTCAAGGAGAAGAACATAATTAATGCAAAGGCACAAAGATCAAGAAGATGCCAAGGATGAAGATGAAGTTTGTTACAAGATCTACGGTCATGAAAAGTCAAGTTCAAAATCTGAGATGAAGATTAAGTGGAAAAAGGAAAGTTGTGAGTTCCAAGAAAAGTGTAAGTCATGAGGCAAAGGTTAATCGCCTAACCGAGTTGCAGATACATTGAATCAGTTCATATGATATGATCTGAAGGCTGAGTGCAATTGAAGGCAAACCTAATCAATAAGATTAAGAGGCAAAATATAGGTCTATATATTGATGAGTCTGTATGTTTATACAAAGATGCTGGCGATTTGAAGAGTTGAAGTGCTACCGAGAAAAGTAGTGAAAGAGGTGGAGATCCAGTCCAAAGAAGAGACTGATGAGTTGTTGATGCCAGTAGTTTTAGACAGTGCACAAGAGATCTGATCAAGCAAAAGATACTTGCAAAATCACAAATTAAATCAGTACACTATTGGTTATTAATCTTTGTAACAAAAAATCTCTTAACCTAGTGGACCAATAAGTCTTTTTTGTAAATCCTTGAGAAAGGTAACATTCTAGGATGAATGTTTAAGCCCTCTGACTAGGCCACTCCTATTAGGGTGAAGATGTTAATAGATCTAAGGTGAATCCCCTAATAGGGTCACATCTAAAAAATGTGCATTGTAATATTTAACCAAATTGGCTCTTAACCAAGCATACTTCAAAAGAGTATTTCTTTTTGTGGGTGACAATTCCCATGGAGGTTTTTCCCAAATTGGGTTTCCTCATTAAATCTGGTGTTACATGTGATGCTTGATAACTGTGGATGTTATTTTCTTATGTTATATGTTGTTTATCAAGTTTTTGAAGTATTGACAAGTTTCGGTTGCTGTTGTCATTTGAGTTACCGAGTTGAATCAGAGGTTTAGTTTTAAAGTGTTAAGTTTCAATAGTTTATGATTCACCCCGCTCTCAGTAAATCATCATTTAGTAGGGTAAACCAATATTTGGTATTAGAGCTAGTCTCTTCAGATAAGGGTTTATCCGCCTACGAGTAAAGACCGTGACTATGGAAAGTTACAAGCAATCTAAGAAGATTTATAGTCTTGAGTTTGAGTTGGAGAGTGCATAAGAGGTGATTGAAGATCTGAAAAGAAAGTTATAAAATTCCTTAAAAGTGAGAAAGAAGTTGTGTAGTGAACTGAAATCCACACAAGAGCATGTTGATACTCTTGAGATGGCATCTGAAAGTAGTCTGAGTGATGAAGCCGATTCAGCCATTGCGGAATTTGTGGAAAAGATTAAGACATTCACCAAGAAACTGAACTTAGCAAAGATAGATCAAGAAGTACAAGCATTAAGAATGGGTGAGATACTTGACTCTAAGGGAGCAGTTGAATATGCATTGAGATTAGTTGAAGAAGACAAAAGACAGTTTGAGACAAGAATAGTTGAGAAAGACAATGAGATCATGATGATAACACAAGTACACTATAATATGACCGATCAACTAGTGAGATCACATCTTGAGTTGACCAGGAAATAATTTGAGAATCAAGCACTAAAGTGTGAAGCTGAAAGATTGGCCAGAGAACTAAAATCTGAAAAAGAAGCCAATGAGGTACTAAAGAGAAATGAAGAAACAATGAGATCATTGGATGCATAGATTAAAGGTCAAAGACAATCAAAAGACAAAATAGGACTTGGATTCAATAGTGGGAGCACTACTGAGAAAGGTGAGTCGTCTAATCAAGATGACAATCAAGACACTTCTGCCCCACTGAAGTCAAACAAGCCTAGTTTCTACTACTGTGGGAAACCTGGACATACTGCATATGTATACATAAGCAAAAGGGGTAAGTCACCGAGTTCACCTAATTTTGATGGATGTTGTTATAATTGTAATAAGTCTGGACATCGAGAAGGAAGTGTTGCACACAATTCAAGGCAAGCGTTACTTGAATCATTGGGATTCCAAACACATGAATGAACGTGATCATGAGGCAGATCCACCAATGAAGTTTTAGAAGAGACAAGACATTGGAGATGTAACCAAATTTTAACAACTTAATCTCTACCATTGAATGTTGATTCCCTAGATTTGGTTAACCACCTAAATCACACTTAACCACCTGGAAATTGTATAAGAGATTAGATTGAAAGAATGAGCAAGTTGTTGTTGTTTCTATTACTAAAGATGTTGCGAAGAGAAGTGAAGGAGACATAATCAGAAGGAAGCAGAGATTATAATACTAAGCTATTGAGTGTAGAATAAGGTAACAAAGTTAATGAACATAATGAGTTTGGACAACATTTGAATGATGCACTCTTATCAGAAATTTTTGTACTGAATTTTGTTTTAATCAGAGAAGTACAAATCTCATCTGTGGGTAGGCGCTAACAGGTCTTTATATTTTGTAAATCCTCTAACTAGGTACATCTCTTAGATTAGAGATTGTCAAATCCTTTAACAAGGTAGACTGAATAAGTCTTTTATACTCTTAACTGAGTATCATACTCCTAACAGGGTAAGCCATCAGAAGTAGCTAACATTGTAGCTCTAACCGAGCAACCTTTATACTGCAGTACTGAAGGATTGTGAGTGTCATCCCCACCATAATTTTTTCCTCTAACAAAGGATTTCTGCGTGACCAAAATTATTGTGTTATGTGTTGAAGATTTTATGATTTGTCATTTACTTTATGTTCATATTATGCAATGTATTCAACTTGGTAATTGATCAGATTGTATGCTTAAAAGTTTTAAGGGTACTGATTCACCCCTCCCCTCTCAGTACATAACTTTCCTAAGTTATTCCAATATTATGGATCTAGCCTCAATATTGGAATATGATCATTGTAAGTCTATCAGAATGTAAAATACCTTGAGAACCCTACATAAGGCATCTCTCCTAGTTTATTTCATAACTCTAATTCATATCTCATCCACAAGTTCATTCCAAGAGCGAGTGTATTTCTCAAGAGTAGATCTGATTCAAGGAGCATCAAGATACAATGGGACATCTTCACTTATTTTTTCATGATGGATTTTGTGATAATTCTTTATGTTATTGCATCAACATTTTGAGAACTTATCATAAAATCATTGCATCATTAATCAACGATATAATAATTTCTTTCAGGTATTTCAATTCAACATGACTACTCAAATGCAACTTGGAACTCTATCCAAATGAACTTATAGAAAAACAAACATTCAAGTAGACTAAATAAATTGAAAATAAGATGAACAAAAATTCTATGCTCAAGTTCCTTATTGCTACAAACATTTGCCTTCCTATGCATCGCCATAAAAAAGGGAGCTAGAATATGTAAATAAATTTATTTACTATATCATTAACAATAGTTACCAATAAGCCATCTAACCAATATAAAGCATCACAAAGAGAAATCAGCTAGAGAATGAGTATGCATATGAATGTTTTATGTTTCTATTAATCTAATTACAACCATCAACTACTCTACCTACAATTTTTACCATATATAGGGGAAGACCACAAGTAGCCAAATGTGTTCCAATAGCCATGCACTCTTTGTGCACCAACCCCCCAATCACTAATTTTAATGGAGCCAAAACAATGATAAGTAAAAGCCCATTAATAAGTTTCACATGTACCAATAGCTAATCATTTTTTAGCTTTTTTGATTCATAATTGGCCCATTTGTGCATGACTACTGGGACATTTGTCCGCAAGTACTAGCAATTTTGAGTGCACGATTATTAGGGCACCTTTGAGTAGGTATCGGGTGACACTTTGAAATGGCCACTTTTTGACCCTTCAACGCTTATCAAATTCTACAAGGTGCTTCAATAATACCTAGAAGCCAAAAAACATTATGAAGTAGTTAAGTCGCATGTGAATACAACAAAAACATTGAAATCTAATGTATAATTTAAACTCTGTGAATGCACTAAATTAGTTATGTCTCTATATTGTGAATTATATAATAGCTGCTATAATGGTCTCATATTATTAGTTATCCTATGCTTCTATAACATTATGATTGTAGTCTTGTTAGGTCTTTAGCATCTCTTATTCTTGCACTTTCTTTATTGCAAGTACTATTGTATTGAACACTCTTTCCATATGACTACTAATATGCTCCTAACACTCCTAAGCATAAACTTGACGCAATGCATCTATTATTAGGTTAGACCTTATTAGATTGTGTGGGTGTCTATTCTACCACCCTACCCTAATAAGTTGCTCTTTGCCAATGAATGCAGTTGAGTCTGAGGGTGCGGAAGGTGATGTCATCCAAGCTAAGCATAGGCATTGGATAACTGAATTGAAAGGTGAAGTTGGAACATAAATGCTTTGGACTGTTAAAATATTGTATACCCAAAGCTTGTCACGCTTGTCTTGTCGGTACTTTTGCCATTGCCGATATTTGTACGCAAATTCAGACATTTCTGTCTTGTGCCTGAGAATCGCATTCAATTATGGAGGGCTGTTTGGTGTTTTGATATTTGAGCGTATTATCACTTGTTTAAATGCAACTCTGAAGAGAGGACGATCTCGTATCTTTCTGCCTCGTCACAAAAGGGATTTCAGACCTCACACTTCACACGTGCATGGCCCATTCGTACCCAAGGTAAAAGGAGTCCCTCACTCCCTAACTCAATTCTCCTATTATAAAATCTTAATACGTATTTCACAATGTGACACCCTAATCTGATCTATGATACACAAATATGTTTTTTTATTTTACCAGTTGACTGGAGCTTATGAACAAATTGGTGTCAATGTTTTTAACATCAAAATTAATATATAATTATATTTGAGAGCGCTTTTCAACTTACAATATATAGTAGTAAAGTTTTAGATCGAAAGCCATTTCCTAGACTATGGCATTTGTAAATTACAATTTTGAATCTTGTTGACACGAAGACCTTCTTAGTTGTTGTGTCTAATTACCTTGATATTATTGGGCCACCACCGTAGGGCTTTTCACTCAATGCTTTTGATTTTTCTAAGGGGGAGATAAACAAGGGTATTCATATAACAATTTATATAACATGTCTCTAATTCTCATGAACTACACCTATAGAACCACTATCTTCAAAAGCTTCAATGCTAATGAGATCTATATTTCTAATTTAGGGAGTCTTTCCCCTAGATATACCTAACTCTAGCGACCCTCCAATCTAATGGCACTTCTTGTACAAATGAAGATTTTCTCCCACCAACTTCGCATTAAGACTAATTAGGAAGACAATATATTTGTCTCTTGAGACATTTGATTAGTTCTTTCTAAACTGTGATGACTTACAAGGACCCAAAATGACTTGTTATTTTCCTATTATATATATCTTACCTTCATTAACAACTTTTAAAAGACACATCCACTAAAAAGCTAGTACCATATCAACTTCCACATCTATACAATAAATCTACAAAATATAACCAAACCTAGTGACTCTCATGACCTCATATGCATTTAAACACTTGAATCCCTACAAAATCTCTTTATAAACCCTTCAAAAATCTAAGATAGCCACCAAGAAACTATTGAAAATTTTGAAATGAAAACAGTTCCGAGGCTGTGTGCTCGTGAGTACACTCCAACAGTCGAGAAAGATAGTTTTTAAATCTAAACAACAGACTGCACGCATTATTCTTTTGCCTATTCCAATACACACGACTGGTCTTGATTCTATCAATTCCAAACCTCAAACAAAATACCAATAAAATAAACTTTTCCAACTGAGTTGATGAGATAAACAAAATTTCACGGGTCAATGTTTCCGATACTGCTTTTAAATGGGCCTAAGTTCGATGATTGTATGGCCATATTAATTCATTTTTTTCTATAAAAAAACACAGAGATGAATTGAGGCAGGTATAACATGAGAATTGAGGTGTGAGTACATTTGGGCAGATCGTATGTTTCCTTGTTTTAACCATTGGTAGTATTTGAAAGGCAAGTTGATAAGTAAACACTTGCTTCAGTGTCTCCTTCTCTATTGATTGATTTGCTTTGTCCTTGGGGTTACCCTTCATCCTCAAAAGATCAGGTACAAATAACTAAATAAAAGGCACATGTACCTCACTTGTACCAATGGAAAAGACCACTATTAAGTGAGGATGATCTCAAGATTGTATGGAATTTGGTAGAGAGAGATGGTGTGTAATGATTCTGTCTCCCTATAGTTTAGGTTTGGCATACTCTAGGGTTTAGGCTCTTTTTATTGTTGATTTTATTTTTAGTTCTATTTTATAAGGGTGGATAAGGGTAATTATTATAGTTTTTGTGTTGTGTTACATAATTGTTGTTTTTAAATAATTGAAATGTACGTAAGTAAGTTTATAAGTTTGTTTCAAAGGTTTAGAAGGTAGTGTATTGGAATTGCTAATTACTATTTCTTCTATCAATAGATATCATAAATTCTATGTATACATGGTAAGAAAAGTACAATATGATTTAGTATACTACATATGATCTATCTCTTTAGTTAATCTTATATCATGTCCCTCAACCAATCTAATTGTTAGTTCATGAGTGACATCCTTTTTGGGTTATCTCAATTGACTTGAGATTTGGAAGCCTCCAAACAAGCTTAACTAAAAGTCCCCCTCTAGGTAAATTTCACAAGTGCCCCAATTTGTCTCTAGGCTTTCCTTAAACACATTATATGATTATTGAGGTGTTTCATCTATTATTACTTAGGAAACATTTTTAAAGCTAGTCCCACAAGTGAGATCGTGTTGATGTAGAGAGTGAAAGCTCATATCAGTGTCACACTTTGGACAAACAAAATATCTAACATACATTTCTTGATTTGAGATCCAACTAAAACATTCTTATTTCATAAAATATCTTGGTTTCCAAGTAATCCTTCATAAAGGAAAACAACAAAGAAACAATAAGAGAGCCATATCAAAAAGGATAATTTGATTCCTTTGTTCATTTTAAGTTTTCAAAAAGTTGTTGCCACAATACTTCACAGAAGTCAAAGCTTTTCCTTTCTTTCACCATCTGGTAATTAGTGTGAATTGTAGTAGCAACAACTGGACCGTCTTGATTGGTAAAGTACACCTTATATGCAATTCTCATGGTAGCATAGACTACATTTGAGTCTCAAATTCCATCAAGTGTCAGAGATTTGTTGTAAAACTTTGCTCCTATAAGTTTCATAACTTGGTTGCTCCTTGCGAATTTCAGGAAAGGAACATCTATGGAATTACATTGGTCAATAACATCACTGATCTAGCTTCCTTGGAAACGAGATAGGGTTATTAAAGTCATATATATTCTTCATACATATGACTAAGAATGACTTGTGTAATTTATTCCATTTCAAACCAAGGAAAGTTACTCCAAGTATCTAATTTCATTTCAAATAGGGCAAAAAATATTAGAGTTTAATTATGAAAAACTATATACCATCTTCAAATGACAATACTCCTCCATTTGAACCAAGACATAACAATATAGATCCTTAGAATGAATTACATATGGGGGTAATATTAACACAAAAGTTTGCACCCATTCTTGGGGTATGACCCCCAAGAAACCTTGTGAAAGATTGAATCAACCTCCAAGTGTGGGACCTTGCACATGTGAGGTTGAATCTCTAGAGAATTTTGACTTCCTTCCAATCATGATAGATCTAAACTAACGAATTTGAGGGAAAAGGGGAAGAAGAAATGCAACAAAATTAAGTGGGTGATGCACCATACTAAAACTTTGATTATATCTGCCCACAACAACACAAACATCAATAGAGCACCCAAATATACAATTCTTAATCTGATCCTATCCCAATGAATTACATGATGAAGGTTACAACTAATAAGATGTTGAAAAGAAAACTAGTTTTCATAGTATGTAACAACTGAAAGAAGATTAAAAACAACATACAACCCTGAACAAGGAAGCGACATTCAGCACAAGGCAAGAAAATATGCACATGTAGTTGAATGTAAGAAGAGGTAAAAAAAAAAGGATTTCTATTCATGTAGGCAAGACAAGATTACAGTTGTGAAGAAAACGTTGTTGCAAAAGAACCAAAAAGAGAACCTAGAAAATATGTACAAGATTGCACTTTTTATAGAGTCATCATAAATCAAATTTTACTTTTTAGTCCAAACCCCAACTATATTGGAGTTAAGTTACAGGAGAACAACTAGAATAAATCTTATAAAAATCTATTATTTGTGTGTTTTGGATCATGAAGTGACAAAAGATAGCCAAAAGAATGCATCTGATAGATGAAAGGGACAATCCATACCATGTAAGTGGTAAAAAGGCATGGGACTGCACGGGTGTCCTATTTACAGAGCCAAAGTAGTTTGACATTGAATTTTTAGTCCTCGCTCCATGTCATGGCCGTTAACAGTCAAATTGTGTTGCTAGCAAAGAAACATCAAAATGGAAAACATGATGTGTTAGCCACCCCACACACCCACAAACATCACACCACATTATCTATAGGAACTCAAAATCTTGGCAAGGTGAAAAAGAAACTCCAGCGATCCAATGAGAGAATGCCACTTGGGGAAACATGAGCTGGCGTCGATGCAATAAAGGAACTCGGAAGCTCGGCAAGGTAAAAAAAATCTAGTGAGCCAATGAGAGAATGCCAGGGGGAGCCACTGGTAAGGAGGATAACATGACATGTTGGCCCTCGTAGAATTTTAGTCTATGATGAATATGTTTCAAATTGATTATCTATGATGGACCAATGGTGGCAAAACTAGCCAGCAGGTACCTGAGAGAAAGCACTCATAGTTCACATTGAGCTCAATTTGTGTGGCCTCCTTTTGAACATAGGTCAAGGTTCATCAAGCACTTCAACAATCCTAGGAGAGGCTGTGATATTTTTTTTTATCAAACTAGGGTTTTCAATAAAAATCCATCAAACAACCAAAAATTTGTAGCTAGGATAAGCACAATACTTCAAATGTTTCCTTGATAACGATCCAAATACACTGCCCAATAATAAAAATACAAAGTTATATTGAAACTTCATATCAAGAAAGTACTGAAAATATTTGTAATTGCACAAGGATAAATAGGGTTCAAAAAGATATTTCTTGCACAAGAAATTCTCAAGATAAGTGGAAAAAAGGACCAAGAGGCCAATATATTGTTTCCCAATACATATCAATACCTCATAATTAATGAAATTTAATGCAAGTGTATTATAAAATTTTGATGTTGTTATTGCAAAAGATGCATAATCCTTTGAAAACCTCTAGAAAGATCACAAAATCCTTTCAAAAAACTTACCCTAAGTCCAAGCTTTCTTTTAGTTTTTGTAAGAAGCATCTGTACTATCAACAAGTACAAACACATCTACAAAATTCTCTTCCATATTTTCATTAAACTTCCTTATCTAGATCTTTCTCATGTTTTATTTTTCTCATCCACATTGATCACCTTATTTTTAGGTATAGTGATCTTTATATTCTTCCTTCTGCAAGATCGAGAAACATGTCCCAGTTTATTGCAATTGTAAAACATGAAGGTCCTTGTTGTGAAGCATCCAAACTTCATCTCTTATTATTAGATCTCCACTCAATGACCGTATGTCCATATTTGTTTCATCTATAGAATTTTCCATTAAAATATTAAACATTTCTAGCACTATTTACATTCATAAATGCATTTCTCATTATCCTATTTTTATAATATTCTTCCTTATGTCCATACTTATTATAAATATTGTGATCTGATTTGGTATCTATACTCACTAGCCTTATGTCCAAATTGATTGCATGTAAAAATTTTACCATTGAAGGATGTAGGGTGCTTGGATTGAGTAGAAGCAAGTCTCCTAAAGTTCTTTTTGCTTCAAACATGAATGAAACCCATTTGATCCTAATTATTCTTTTGGATCCCTCTTTGATCTTTTATTTTTTATTATCTATAGTATTAGAGATTTCTCCTTTGTTAATCCAAGTCCACCTTTGTAACTTGAGAGTTTCAGAAAACTGAGTATTTCATCAACTAAGTCACTACCACCTTTGAACTTTAAATTCTTCTCAATTTGTTCTTTTGTAACTTCAAGTTCTTCTCTTATCGTCATAATTTATTCTTAAAATTTGATGTACTCAAATACATTGCTCTATTTTTTTTGTTTCCTCCAATTATTTCTTCAATATAAATACTTCTTCTCAAATTTATTGTAGTCATTGATCTTGATTTGTAGCTTTGTTTCAAGTTTTTTGGTGTTTCTCTTTTCTTCTTCAAGCTTCTTTCTTGGATGAACAATAAATTTTTAGCTTCCTTTCAATTATTTTCATACTCATCCATTCCAACAAGTGCACATTTTAGTTCAACTTCAAGGTCAACAATAGTTTTAGTGGTCCATTCTTGTGATTCCATTGTATCAAAATATTTCGCAGATTCAAACATGGTGTTCAAATCCCAGATCTACCTTAGTTGTTAAAATTTCTTCCTTAGGACCTGTTGGTTCCTTTTCTTGCTGATATGTAAATACCCTTCAAGGGTTCACTCTATTTATCCCTAACACTGATTCAGCATAGAATAGAACAACAGAAACAAGGTTTTGAAACCTTCTGCACTTTGAGTTCCACAAACTCGGGCGGGAATACCCTTAACAGCTTTTAGAATAATGAAATCACTGAATTATTCAAGCTAATTACTGGTGGAATTACAGAAAATATTCACTGTAACTTTTACTGAAATAGACCAAAACTGAAAGTAAAGATTTTGATTTAAATGATTGACAGTCATCTCACTGAATCAAAAATAGACCAGTGATCAATCCTAGGGTATGGAGTCATGTATAACTGATTTCAAAACATCATGATTAAGGACAACAATTGAAAACAATTACAAAATCTGACACATACATAGATATACCTTATATATCTATCTTAGCACACTT
>MU226880.1:3811992-3827107 GCA_018584345.1 Thuja plicata | reverse complement strand
TCACTTTTAATAGGACTAATTTAGAAGACCTAGGATAAGAAGAATAGACTATAGTGAATTTACCTAATAAATATAATAATTTATTAAATAAATAGAAGAAATAAACATTAATTAAATAATAAATATTCAATCAATTCATCAAGTCAACATTAATTAAATAATAAATATTTCATTAATTGATTAATCAACAAAGCCATTTTTTAGTGTATACAACATGCAATAATGATATTATTGATAATTGACATAATTAAGAAAGTACATAATAGGTCTTCTTATAGAGGCAAGGAAATACAATAACATGATAAGAACAAAATAAGTTATCACCTATACAAGGTGGAATCACATGTCCACAAAAGGCGAATCATCCTCCATTATGAAATGAAGTATGTGCAACATATGGAGGGTGATAAGGTGATATGTGCACTAAAGGTGGATCTCACACATAAAGTAGAATGAGATAACAACTATCACCACCTAAAGTAGAATTTCTCATACACCATGTGCTAAAATAGGTTGCTAACTCCTAGGTGTCTCGTATACAAACTACTATACGATGCATTATCCCAAGTAAGCTTAAGTAAAGTGTAATTAGTAAATATTTAATTACACCAACACCCCCATTAAGTGAAACTTAGGGGAATGTACTTAAATTCACAATGAAAGATGAGTCCCAAATACTAGGCCATGTTATGTACCCATGTACAATATGCAATGCAATACATGAAATGAAATATCTCATAAAGTGGAGAAAGAGAGAAAACCTCATGGGACATAACTCCCCTCCAAAAAGAGAGATGAGAAAACACAAGATCCATGCATAGATGGAGGACTTAAGAGCTCCCAAGGACTACATACATTATGTATATACAAGCCATTATCCCTCCATAAGAAGGATAGTAGGAGACATGACATCCCCCATAATGAAGAGGCTCCAATGTTGATGAAGTTTACCTACAAAAAAAAGATAATCCAATTCCTACAAGAAAAATTTCTCCCCTTGGGAAGAAGATATACAAAGTATAAATGCATGAACACTTCCCATTCTAGAAAGGAACTAGCAAGTGGAATCCAAATAAAGTATGATGATAATTCCAAAAAAAAATCTAAATCCAAATGAAAGGAGGAATAAGGCCACCAAATATGCATCTTTGAATACTGAATAGGCATATCTAAGCTCAAAGAATCTATCATATCATCAAACTGAATAATGAAATGTGACAAACCAAATGAAGGAGAATAATCAAGAATTTCAATCTCCAAATAAGGTGAAGAAGTATCTCCAACTCCAACTGTGATGAAGCTATCATCAAAGGGAAGAGAAACCCCCTCAAGTATGTCTCCCAAATCTGTAATATAAGACTCAAGAAACAATGAACCAATATTTGGAAAATAGGAATTGCAATTAGGAAGACAAATTGATATCTCTTGCAATGACTCACTGGAATCACAAACAAGAGATGAATGTGTGATCTCATCTGGAGAAGTAGGAGCTGCAAGTGGATTCATTGGATCATCCTTACTCTCCATATATGTATTATATTCAATCTCATCAAAGGTATCATCATCATAGGGAATGTTATCTGCATCATCAAGTAGAATGAGACAATCTACAACATGATCATCTGAGAATGGAGGAACATGTGGATCTCCAAAATACTCCCATATAATGGTACAAACTATGTGTAGGCAATAAATATCCTTGATTTTGGAGTAGAATGCATAGTGTAAACATGAACCAAGACTCAAACCAAGCAATACACTAATAAGACCATTTTTATCTTCCCAAAATATTTTATTTCACTTTGTCTTTGGCTCATGAATGAGTCCATAAAGATAAGGTAAGAGATTAAGCAATCTACAATGTGTGATGATTCCTTTTGGCCATGGCTCATAATTATCCCTAGTCAAAGTTATTACAATGAGATGTGTTCCATATCCTATGATTACATCAATGATATAATTTTCAAATTAAAAAGTGAGATCAATAATTGATTACACCCCATAATTAGGCTATAATAGACTTATATCACTATGTAAAAGACCAAACTAAGATTTATGCATTACAATTGAAAAGATAAGCCAAATTCTGAAAGTAAAATTTCTGATCACAGCCACTATAATTTGATAACACCACTGTAAAATAAAGAAAAACTTATGCACTTTCAAAAAACATTGTACCTAAAAAGGAGTTTGTATGAGCCCAAAAAAGGCCTTGGAAGTTGCAAAAAAAGGGATTTGCGATTTTCAGAAAAATTGAGGAAAAAAATATTAGAAACCACTTGTACCATTGTATAGATCACAAAATTAAACCCCAAAACAAAAAAAGAAAACAAAAATTGTTTGAAAAAAGTAGTCTGGACGACTGAGATATTGTTGTTTGAAAATTGGATCCATAATTATTTTTTCTGAATCACCACCACCGAACCTCCAAAACTCAAATGACTCTAGATTTGGCCTCAAATGTTCAATTTGGATGAAATAAAAATTGATTTATGGGTTTTTGGACCTCCTTAATATGATGAAAACCTTTGATTTATACCAACAACCTCCAATATTGACCTGTAATAGAAAGCCAAAAAATATGAAACCCCATTTTTTCTCCTAATAGACTATGCAATGGTATGCCCAAATAGCCTTATTCTTCACCCACAATTGAATCAAGATGAAATTGCACTTCTTGATAGGGGTTCTTCACAACTTGAGAGCTCTGATGCCATGTTAGAGTTTTAGGTGACTCTACAACACCCCCAGGATCAAATGGAAGACGAAGATAACTTCCACAAGAGAATGGAAAGACAATTGCATTAAGATGCAAGAATGATATTATTGATAATGGATATAATCAAAATGTACATAATAGGCCTTCTTATATAGGTAAGGAAATAAGAGACAATGATAAGGAGAAGATAAGATATCACCTACAAGGTGGAATCACATGTCCACAAAAGGTGGATCATCCTCCATTCTGCAATGAAGTATGTGCAACATGTGGACTTGATGATGATGTGATATGTGCACTAAAGGTGGATCTCACACATAAAATGGAATGAAATAACAACTATCACCACCTAAAGTGGAATTTCTCCCACACCATGTGCTAAAATAGGATACAAACTCCTAGGTGTCTCATATGCAAACTACTATGCAATGCATTATCCTAAGTAAGCTTTAGTAAAGTGTGATTAGTAAATATTTAACTACACCAACATAACTCCTATAAAATATTTCAGAGTATTTAGAATAAAATGTTACATAAGAAGAGATAAATAAAGCCTAGGAAAATTTGATACCAGATCAAATGAATGCATATTTATTGGTTATTCTACAAAGAGTAAAGCATATAGATGGTATAAAAAAGGGTTTAGAAGAATAGTTGAAAGAACAAATATGAAAGTTGATGAAGACACTGTGAAGACTACAGAGATGGAGATTATATATGAATCAGATGAATCTACTAGAAAATAAGAAGAAGAGAAGATTGAGGGAAATGTAGAACAAACTGATGTGGATATTGCTCCAACCACTTCTCCTAAGAATCCTAGATATGTACATAGAAATCATGCAAAAAATTAGATAATTGGAGATGAGAATAGAGGAGTAATGAAGCAGTAAAGCTACTGAAAAACCAGTCAACCTATGTTTAATTTTAGAAGTTGAATTGAAGACTATGAAAGAGGCTTGCAATGATCAAAATTAGATAAAGGATATGAAAAAAGAGTTGATTCAAATTGAAAAGAATCAGACTTGGGAACTGGTCCCAAGACTAACAGATAAATATGTAATTGGAACAAAAGGGGTATTCTAGAATAAGTTGAATGAAGATGGTAACATAGTGAGGAACAAAGAAAGACTTGTATGCAAGGGATACACACAAGTGGAAGAAATTGATTTTGAGGAGACTTATGCTCATGTGGAAAGAATGGAAGCTATTAGAATTTTTTTGGCTTTTATGAAATATGTATTCTAGAATGGAGAATTGAAAGAAGTGTACATAGAACAACCAGAAGGCTTCAAGCTAATAGATGATCTAGACATTATCTCCAAGTTGAAAAAGGAACTATATCGACTGAAGAAAGCTCCTCGATCTTGGTATGCAAGGCTTGACAACCATTTGTTAGCTCAATAATTTTAAAAAGGTACTTCTTATAGTAATATTTACTTAAAGTTGAATCAAATGATATTCTAGTTATAGTTTCTTATATGGATGACATAACCTTTGTAGACAATGATGATATGCGTAAGATTTTTAATAAGGAAATGAAAAAATATTTTGAAATGTCTATGATTGGGGAAATTAACTTCTTTTTGAGATTATAAGCTAATCATAAAAGTGAAGGTATTTTCATTTCACAAACAAATTATCTGAAGGAAATGTTGATTTTTTTGAGATGGAGAATGATAAACCAATATGAAGACCTATGATTACTAGCTATAAGTTGATAAAAGATGATGAATATCCTAAGGATGATGAAAGAAAATACAGATAAATGATTGGAAAACTATTATATTTGACTTCTATCAGACTAGATATCATGCATGTTGTCTATCTTGTAGCGTGATTTTAGAAAGATCTCAAAGAATCTCATGTTACAGCTGTGAAAATAATTTTCAAATATTTGAAGGGAAAGTTGAAGATTTTGGATTGTGGTACCACAAAAAATTACACCTTACTTTTATGGGTTATACAGATGGCAATTGGGATGGATGTGTTGATGAAAGAAAGAGTAAAAATGGAGGTGCATTCTTTCTTGGACCTAGGTTGGTTGCTTGGTCAAGTAAGAAACATGATTTTGTATCTCTATCTATAGTGAGGCTAAATATATTGTTTCTACTTCATGTTACACTCAAATATTATGGATGAAACAAACTTTGAAGGACATTGGAATACTGTTTGAAGAGCCTATTTCTATTTTATGTGACAATACTAGTGCTATAATTATTTCAAATAATCTGGTACTGCATTCAAGGACAAAACACATTTCAATCTGGTATCACTTTTTGAGGGAAAAGGGTTTGGAAAATGAAGCGAATCTTGATTATGTGCATACAAAGAAACCAAATGTTGGCATATCTACCAAGGCATTGCCCAAGGATGCTTTTGATTTTCTCAGAGACAAATTAGGTGTGTTTCCCCTCCTTATCTGAACTAAATGCATTTATATGTGCATTAGTCTAGTGAGCTCCAAGTATATATTTCTTAGTTTGGACAAATAATGTTGACTACCTCTTAGGGGAAGCTATGTACAATTGTGAGTTGATTTGTATATCACAGGGGGAGATGAGAAGAATGAGTGACTTATTTTCATATTTGGCCTTTTCCATTGATGTCAAAGGGGGAAAGTATCTAGTTTATTTGACATGGTAAAATGTTTTTTCTTTTTTGCTTTTTGTCATTGGTGTGTTGTCATCAACGAAAAAAGGGGAGATTGTTGTAAAATTGAGCAAAGCAAGTCAAGATTGAGTAATTAAGGAGTTCATATGATTGAGTTGGAATGGTTGTAATTGATGTCAACTTATTGTTTTCATTAATGATTATTTTCTATGTAACTAGTATTGAGTATATTTCTTCACATACTATACGTGCTGAGAATTTGTTGCTGAGATTTTGATATGATGATGAAGACTATTTGAAGGTGTTTATTTCAAGATTCTATTTTTTGGAATAAAGTACAGTAGAATTGACATTTGTTTGTGTATAGTTGTGATTGAGAGCGGTCTCCTTGTGAAATACATGCTTCACATTTCCTTCAAGTTAGTTTATGATGGTGCGCTTCTAGAAACGAGTTATTAATATCCCTATCTTCATTCATTTTAGATGGCATGTGATTTTTTACTTCAAAGACATGATTTCATAGTTTGATGGTGTTTCTATTTTGGGTTTGGCCGACCTTGAGTATTTACACTTCAATTATTTGTCTCCGTGTATGTAAGGTAGAATGTAATATGTATGGTGATATTTGTGGTCTCAACTATGATGTATTGTGGTCCACTTCTCATTCCTTCCCACCGTAGGAAATGTTTAGTGCTAACTTAATTCAAATTATATTCGGCTACTTGCCTGACTGATAGTGGAAGACTTTGGAGTTAAAGATTTGTATAAATAATGGTTAAATCATTATGGTATGGGGTATATGTGTGGAATTTTGTGTACACTTGTGCGAGTTTTGTGCAAGTGTGTACTTATGCGAAGAGGATGTATGAAAGAGGATCTATTCCCATGCATTTTTGGGAAGTTGTGAAGATAGTTTGTGGATAGTGTGGATATTCATGTGTTAGTGAACAAAAGATCAGTGGTTGAAGTTTTTTTTATACATAGTGGTGGATCTATTATCTTGTATCCTTCTTCTTCTAGGTAGTGAGCCTTATTCTAGAAGTGAGCCTTCCCATTGAGCCTTCTTACGAAAATGAGCCCTTTAGTAGTGAGCCTCTAATAGTGAACTGTTCTTTGCAAAAATGACCTTAACTCTTGTCACCCTAACATGTTTTTATATATTTGAGAATAATCTTCTCCACGATTTTTCCCTTAAAAGGGGTTTCCATGTGACTTTGGTGTTTCATGTGTTTGGTGATTGTTGTACTTTAATCTTTTCATCTTTCTACAATTACATTTTAAAGTATGTTTGATAGACCTAATTAAAGTTGTATTAAGGTTTAAAATTCTGTGGAAAACTGATTCACTCCCCCCTCCTAGTTGTCTTTCATATTTAATAGTTATTTCCTTCCATTTCATTAACTTGTACTTTTGTCTCTCCAATACATCATTGTCCAATACAACAACCAATAATCTCATATTGTCAACTATAGTCAACTATGATATTCATATTCTAATAAATATGACCTTTTCAGCAATCTTCATCATCAATGACCATAGAATAGATTTTTACATATTAGGTTGACATCAATGACAACACATAATGCCAACAAAAGTTGAGTTTATGGTAGATTTTTCTATGATTCTTCATGTTATTGCATAAAAATTTTAAGGACTTATCCTAAGAGCATTGCATCATCAATCAAGGCTATAATTATTTAAATTCAAGTGTTTACTTCATCTATGAGATTTTAGTTTTATGACATCATTATTGTTTGGTTAATTCTAAACCCGAGGCTTAACTAAGGCAAGCCCCTATACAAAATAAACACCATTTTCTCTGTATGTGCGTAGGTACAAGTCTAGAGATAGGTTTCATTTCCAGATTTTAGATATAAGATCATACATAAGATAGAGATAGAATAAATTTGGAACTGTCCATGATCTTTAGGACTAAGGCGCTAACATTATAGTCCTGGAAACTTTCTCTAAAAGTTGATTTGGAGGCAGTTTGGAAGCTCCTGAGACCAATTTGATTGTTATTTTGAACCTTGGAAACCTTAAGGACTATGATACCCTACAAATTAGTCCTATCATTTTGAGATCATGTTTTAGTGATAGGTTCTTCTTTGCATCCTCTTTCTAGTTCTATATATCATAATTCGTTCTTGTCAGTTTGTTTTGATTATTATCAATTTTACACCTTTTATCTTAGTTCTTCTATTGTTAAATTCTAATCACATTCCAAATCAAAATGAAAATCATTAAAAAGAGAACAATCAGCCACGTTGTGGCCAACTCTCTCAAGGGTTTGTATTTGAGCTTATTGGTTGTTCTCCAATGTAATTTATGAGATTTGGGGTTTGATTCCTAGTTTAGGTTTAGATCTCATTTTTGCGTGCATCATATTTTGCAATACATATTTGGATAATGGAAACATTCTTTTGAATCTATTAGTTGTAATTACAAGTTAGTTGAATATTTATGATATGAACATACATTCATTCATAGTAAATAATTTGTGTAATCAAATAACTTATATATCTTTTGAAAAATTACAAAATATTCAATTTTGTCAAAAAAATATTGTTTTTTAGACAAATATTAATATGTTTTTAGAGAACATACACCTATTTATCACAAAAATTCAATTTCAAATATATGAAGAACTCTAATTCTATAGAATAATGTCATCAAATCCTTATAAGTAATTCATGTTTTTTGTTCTCTTTTTGTATTTCCTCTAATGATAAATCATGGTCGAATCCAAAAACACCCTTACATGACATCAAAGCATATAATTTAATCTAATATGTTGAAATACTTAAGAATTAGAACATCAATTTTGTTAGAGTTGCTTGTCATTTGGACCTAGGACCTTTCATTTTCTTCTAGATTTCTCTACCAATTGAGATACTATCCCCTCTTGGACAAACCATCTTTGGTCTATGTGTGGCTTATTTCCAACACCCCCCTTAAACCACACTATAGATGCTTAGGGCTCCTAACCTAGCTCTGATACCACTTGTTAGAGATACTGCTCATTTGGACCAGCTAGGATCGAACCTAAGGCCTTCCATTTGCTATTGGAGTGTTGTACCAACTTATCTACTAGCACCCATTTGGGAAACCCATCTTTGATCTAGGTGTGGATTATTTTAAACAAATTCCACACCAACTACTACAACATCACCATTTTCAATAGCCAATTTTGTAAAATTAAATCTTATTTATGACTTTTAAAAAGTAATAACTCCTATACATTGATGAATCTATCTTCCATTTCCAAATACATAAAAGCAATTCTCCTTTGTGATAGAGACAACACAAATATTTACATATATCTACGAGTTTATCCTCTTCTAATATTTTCAACTCTAAAAAATATTTCTAAGATTCAAAACATCTATTAAAACTAGACACGGTCAAATGGAAAAAAAAAAGCCCTTACATGAGATCACAACACATGGAAATCTAATATTGTGAAAAAAATATTTAGAACATCAATTTCACACAAACTACTACAACATCACTACTTGTAATAACCAATTATAAAACTAATTCTTATTTGTGACATTTACAAACTGATAACCACAATACATTAATGAATCTCTCTTCCATTAATAAAAGAATGAAATGATTTCTCCTTTGTGACAAAGACACCATGAATATTTACATATATTCGTCTCTTCTCTTAAATTCAAAATACACACAAATTAACAGCCCACAAAATCCCATTTCTATTTTGTAAACATTACATTTGATGGAATATCCATTGACGATTTGTTTAATAAAATAAATATTCATTTGAATAATTTAGTTGTAAATAAAATTAGTTATATTATTTATGAAATGAATGCACATTCATTTATTGTAATTGATTTGTGTAATGAGATAAATTTTATTTTTATTTTTAAAATAATTATGAAATATTAAATTTAGTTAAAAATATATAATATTTCTTAGACAAGTTTTAATACTTTTTATAAAAATAGAAATATGTTCATCAAAAAATTTCAATATTAAATTTATGAAGCATTCTAATTTCAATATACTATTTTGTATGGTAAAATGTTCATTGATGATTGTTTAATAACAAAATATTCATTTTAATCTTTTAGTTGTAAATAGAATTAGTCGTAATATTTATGAGATGAATGTACATTCATCTATTGTAATTGATTTGTGTAACAAGATAATTTTTATATTTTTTTAGTAAAACAATTATGAAATATTACATTTAGTTAAAATAATATAGTATTTTCTTAGACAATTTTATGTAATTTTTAAGAAAATGGAAAGATGGTTTATCACAAAACAAGGATTCTTATTTCAGAACTTCAATTTTAAATATATGAAGGATTCTAATTCCAAAACTTCAATTTCAAATATATGAAGCATTCTAATTTGAATTTACTATTTTGTACTATGGAATAACTATTGATGTTTGGTTTAATACAAATAATTTCGTTTTAATCTTGTAGTTTTAATTGGAGTGATTGTGTGTAGAAATTTAATATTGTGAACTCCAAAAGACTTACAACATCAATTCCACATCAACTACTACAAGATGACCATTTACAATAGCCAATTGTAAAACCAATTCTTATTTGTATTGTTTACAAACTGATAAGCCCCATACATTTTAATGAATCTCTCTTCCATTTACAAGTATTACAATAGCCAATTGTAAAACCAATTCTTATTTGTAACGTTTACAAATTGATAATCCCCATACATTAGTGAATCTCTCTTCCATTTACAAAAAAAATTAGAAACCAATTTTCCTATATGATAGAGACAACATGAACGGTTACATATATTTTCCTCTTCTTTTCTCTTATCTTTTTCTTAACGATAAAAAATGAAGTAAGAATTTGACAAATAAATTACATGATAAAATCCAAAAACACCCTTACATGACATCATAGCACATGAAAAACTAATATTACTATCTTATCTATACTTATATATGTATATGTATTGATGAATTGTAACTGATTAAATGTTTGAAGATGTTAAGTTGATCACCGAAATGCAAAAAGATAATGCAAGACATTAAATCAATTAATGTATTGTATTGTCATTGATGTCAACTTGATATAATATAATCAGTTATAATCAAAGTGTCAAAGACTTTAGAGAATCAGAGAGATAAATATTATGCTTTCAGTAATGCATAAAAGACAAGCATTCACTATGTGACTTCAAACACCGACAGCTAGTGGAACCCGACGAACAGAGATCACCGAAAGTCAAGTCACAGTGATGCCTGAGCAAGAACACCGACGAGCATTACTGATAAGAAGAATCACATGCATAACCGACGGTCAAAATCAAAGTGTAAACCGATGGAGAAGCCTGAGAAGAACTGGAGTGTTGATCGAAGCTATCAAAGAGTTAAAACACCAAAATTAACTTGAGTTCAGAAATGACAAAATATCTAGCTGGCAGAGCTAAATATGGACTTAACTGGTAGTTATCTATGTTTTCATTGACAAGATAAAGCTAGAGATAAGTAAAGGATTTAAATCTATTTTGTCCAGTTGGCAAGAAGATCTCTATGAGATAAAATAGGAGTTTTGCTTTAAATCTAATTGGATAAGATTGCGGATCACGCCAAGATTAAGAAAATCAAGAACCTAACAATGGTGATATTATGTCTATAAAGAGACAACTTAATTCATTACGAATAGAGGGTGAATGAATGAAAAAGAGGATGCTAAAGAGAAACTGATGAAGAGAAACTTCATACAGTCCTAAACAATCAAGATGAGGAAAGAGATAAAGTTTTTTGCGGACACCAAGCAACAGAGCACAACATCACCAAGCAGAACTAAAGTGGAGGAAAGGTATTAAAAGAGATATATTGATCAGATTAGTTTTATGAGATTATAATATATCATAAAATATGCAAGTATAAGTTGTATATGTGAACAGATCATACTGTTCAGTTTAACCATTGATTTAGAAAGCCTCTTGACCGAGAGAGATTTAAATATCCTTTCTATATTGAGATACATCCCAAGGAGTATCAAATAGTTTGATCATGAAGATAGCATGAGATGCCAGATACCTATTGACAGGCCAAGTGAGTGTTTGATCAAGGATGGTAGCATAGAGATGCTCGATATCAAGTGACAGACTAAACTTTTAAATCCTCTAATGAGGTCACACCTAACAGTGTGTTTGTAACCTTTAACAGGGTTGGCTCTTCACTGAGCTCACTTCAGAAAAGTGAAAATTTTGGGTTACCGGTCCCAAGTGGTTTTTTCCCCTTAACAAGGTTTCCACATTAAAAATCTATGTGTCAATGTGTTTATGAGTCATTACTTTAGTGTTTTGCATCACACATAACTAATATGGATTGATCGGTATACTCTAGATAATTTACAGTCTTTTGGTAAATTAATAGACTGCTATTCAGTAAACATATAGTATAAGGTTTAACAAAGAATTATGAGCATTAGTAATTTGATAATTGTATATGAAGGTATTAATCTTATAGGACTGAAGATAACTAGAGTCTTAATATTGCGATACTAATTTTTTGGGTTGATTAATTGGAATATTTTTGAGGCAACTGATTCACCTCCCCTCTCAGTTATTACTAAAAATTGGTATCAGAGCTTGTGTCCTTAGAGAGGGAGTTTAACAACTCAAGAAAAAGATCACAAGATGAATAGACGAGATGTGCCCAAGTTGAATAAAGACAACTTTGCATCATGGCAAAGCAGAATAAGACTCCACCTATCAGGTATTGGAAATGATGTTACTCAATACCTTGATACTGAATATGTGTTGCCTACAGGACCTCACACTCTTGAGAAATTAAGAGTTAAGCATGAGCATAATTGCATGATGATAGAACTTGCCTCATTAATCTCTGATGCTGAGTTTGAAGATGTCAAAACCTTCACCTCTGCAAAGAAAATGTGGGATAAGTTGAAGCTGGTATATGGAGGAGATGCAAATGTACTAAGAGCCAAGGTAGAAATCCTAAGAGGGAGGTTTGATGACCTAAGGATGAAAGAAGGAGAAAATATCACTTAGTATAGCTGCAGAATCATAGAAGTATTCAATGCTATCCGAGGAGTTGGAGGTGTACTTGAAGAAGAGACAGTGGTAAGTCAAATCTTAAGAACCTTAATGCCTGTATATGCTATTAGAGTTTCTTCTATTCAAGAAATGAGAGCAGTTGCAAACAATATAGTTACTCTAGATAGTCTGATTGGTAGATTGATTTCATTTTGAAATGAATAACTTTGATAATAGTGTCTTACAATCTATAGAGTCTACATTCAAATCTTCTTTAAAGACAAGTAACTCAAGTCATAGACATGCTATTAGAAGTGATAGTGATAGTGATAATGAGGATCAAGGACTTGATGAGATTGAAGCACTAATGACCAGAAGATTGCAGAGAGGCAAAGGTAGATACAAAGGTAAATTACCACTTGTATGTTTCAATTGTAAAGAGGTTGGACACTTTCTTGCAAGATGTCCAAATAGAAGAAAACATGAAAGAGGAAATGACAGATCATATGAGAAGAAGTTTGATAGAGGTGATAATAGAGATTACCGAAGCAACCGTCAATCTGACAAAAGAGATACCCGAGACTACAAGGACAAAGGGAAGAAAGATTGTTACCTAGCTGAGAATAGAATTGATGACATTGACACCGAATCAAAAGAAGGCATTGAGATGGTATTTGTAGCCATGAAGGATGATTCAGACAAAGAAGAAGAAAGGTATGTAGAAACTGCACTCATATCTAAAGTTAGTAAGAATAATCTATGGATCATAGATAGTGGCTGCACTCACCATATGACTAGTGATAAACAAAAGTTTGAGACTTTTGAATACTATAATGGTGGTTCAGTGAGAATGGGAAATAATACACCTTGTCCAGTTGAAGGTAAAGGAAGTATAATGTTGAATAACCTGATCAAATGTGAAAATGCTTACTGGGTAAAAGGACTAAATTATAATCTATTAAGTGTTTCACAGCTGAATAATATAGGTCGCCGAGTGGCATTTGAAAATAAGAAGGCAAAAATCTTGAATGAATCAGGAAGGTTGATTGGAACCGGTGAAAAGACAAAAGGTAACCTTTTCTATCTTGATGACGCTAACACCACTTGTTTAATGGCTAGAAATGAAGACACGTGGTTGTGGCACAAAACATTGTGTCATGTAAATTTTGACAACATGATAAAGATAAACAACAAAAGGAATGTCAGAGGCTTACCCAGCATGACTAAGCCCGAGCATATCATGTCCAAGAATTGTCAAAAAGGTGAGATGACAAAGTCTAGTTTCAAGAGTAAAACCCATACATCTAATGCAATTCTAGAATAAGTCCATACAGATCTATGTAGACCCATGAGGATAAAGAGTTACTATGGAGATAGGTATTTTATTCTCTTTGTTGATGATTATTCTAGAATGATGACAGTCATGTTCTTAAAAGATAAATCAGAAGCATTTAAGATATCTAAATGGTATAAAGCTATGGTAGAAAAACAAAGTGAAAATAAATTGAAATGCTTAAGTTCGGATAGAGGAGGGGAATTTACTTCAGATGAATTTACTAACTATTGCAATGAGCATGGAATTAAAAGACAGGTTTCTGCACCAAAAACACCACAGAAAAATGGAATTCCTGAAAGGAGAAATAGATCAATTGTTGACTGTGCAAGAACATTGATGATTGAGAAGAGCATCACTCAAACTTTCTAGAGGGAAGCTATCAGTACTATTGTCTACACATTAAACATATTACAATTGAAGAAGGACACAAAGAAGACACCCTATGAGCTTTGGTATGGTCATACACCCAATGTAAGTTACTTCAAAATCTTTGGTAGTCAATGTTATAATTCGAAGGATGATAGAAATGGAAAACATGACTCCAAAAGTGATGAAGGTATCTTTTTAGGGTACTCAACCAAAAACAAGGCTTATAAATGTCTTAAAAAGTCATCTAACAAAATCATTGAAAGTGCAAATGTGAAAATAGATGAATTTGCAGAAAAGAATGATAAGGAAAGTAGAAAAGAACCAGAGGACTACAATAGGTTTGTTTATATAGAACCTGGCACTCTACCCAAGAAAAAGTATATCACTCCTGAGAAATAGAACATTGCACCCAAGCATTAGGCTGCAATTACCAAAAATCAGGAAAATCCTCAAGATGATGTTCCGAACAATAAAGATCAGAATGAAGGTCAAGAAGATGATCAGAATGATGAACAAAGGGATAAGCCAAAACTTGCCAAGTATGTTAGAAGACATCATCCGCATAATCAAATCATAGGAGACAAGAAGGCTGGAACAAGAATAAGAAGTAAGTCACTAAACACTAGATGTTTACTTTGTGATTTTGAGCCTAAATCTATTCATACTGCACTTGAGAATGAAGAATGGGTCAGTGCTATGAATGAAGAAATTGAACAGATTGAGAAGAAAAATACATGGACACTAGTACCAAGACCAGATGACAAGAATGTCATCGGTACCAAATGGATATTCAGAAACAAGATGAATGAGAATGGAGAAGTCACAAGAAACAAAGCAATGTTAGTATGCAAGGGATATGCACAAGAAGAAGGTATTGATTATGGAGAAACCTTTGCACCCGTTGCTAAACTAGAAGGAGTTAGAATATTACATGCTTATGTTGCATTTAAAGGATTCAAGGTATACCAGATGGATGTCAAATCTACATTCCTAAATGGAATACTGGAAGAAGAGGTATACATTGAACAACCAGAAGGGTTTGTTGATCTAGACAAGAGAAA
>MU226880.1:3765618-3811747 GCA_018584345.1 Thuja plicata | reverse complement strand
TTTGGGGAGATCAAATTCTTTCTTGGTCTACAGATTCTTCAACAAGATGCAGGCATATATATCACTCAGTCCAAATACATCAAGGAAGTGTTGAAGATATTCAAGATGGAAGATTCCAAACCAGTTGCATCACCTATGGCCACCAGATGTAAGCTGATAAAAGAAGAAAAATGAAATGAGGTAAATCAAATATTGTATAGATCAATGATTATAAAACTAATGTATGTTGTTCATACCAGACCAGATATAACACATGAAGTTGGTATAGTTACAAGATTATCAACTAATCTCAAAGAATCACATATGACTGTTGTCAAGAGAATTAGGAGATATCTGAAGAACACCGAGGACTATGGCTTATGGTATAAAAGAGAAGGAAAATTTGAGCTACAAGTATATACAGATGTTGATTGGGCTGGAAACATTGATGATCGAAAGAGTACAACTGGAGGAGCATTCTTCATGGGTGACAGACTTGTCACATGGATCAACAAGAAGTAAGGATGCATCTCTCAGTCTACTGCAAAAGTAGAGTATGTGGCTACTGCTGAAAATTGCTCCAATATTGCATGGATCAAAAAATTTCTGGAAGGTATGAATATGAAAATTCTTGAACTAGTAATTATCTACTGTGATAACACCAGTGCAATTAGCATTTCTAAGAATCCAGTCATACATACTAAGACCAAGCATATTGATATCAAGTATCACTATTTGAGAGAACAAGTGCAAGCAAATAAGGTGACAATGGAATATGTTCAATCAAAGGAACAATTAGCTTATATATTCACCAAGACATTACCGAAAGATTCATTTGAGTACCTGATACAGAGACTAGGGGTCCAACCCTTATCTATAAGTTAGTAAGTTGACTAGGAGGATGCATCAGCCTACAAATAATCTAAAGATCATTCATGTTGATGCAAACACCGAGATGAACAACAAAATATATATCTGTACACAACAAGGTACAAGGATCCACCGAACACCAAAGGCATTGAATTGATGATGGATAGGGAAATTCAAGGAATATATTATGTAAAAGAATGGTACATGATGTAGATGGTTTTTGTTTGGAATTGTTGTCAAAGGGAGAGATTATCTCATTATCATAAGGGAGATATTATCTCATTGAATCATAATGGAGAGATTATCTCATTGATCAGAAAAGATTATGTCATTATCCATGAAGTGAAGTTCCTGAGAATCAGAGGGAAGAGTTAATCAATATTCAAAGGGAGAGAAATTGATTAGATATGAAATATCCATCTCAGGGAGAGAAGGAACAAAGGGAGAGAGAGTTCATACAAAGAGAGGAATTTCTTCCAAAGGAAAAAGATATTATCAAGAAGAGGAAAAGTCAAGGTAGAGAACCTATTAGAATATAGACATTAGATGCTACATATATCCAGTTAAGGGATTGAAGATTGAAGAAAATCATTCTGCAAGAAACAAATCTAAGCTATTTGAGCTTACCGAAAGCTAGACATCTGTAATAGTTACATTAGGAAAGCTTGATGAAACTGTTATATTTCATATTGTATTAGTAATAGTAATGTATGATAATATAGTATGTTGCCATCAATGCCAAATGGAGATATTGATGACATGTAATCGATTGAATGTTTGAAGATGTTAAGTTGATCACCAAAATGGAGAAAGATAATGCAAGACATTAAATCATTTAATGGATTGTATTGTCATTGATGTCAACTTGATCTAATCTAATCGGTTATAATCAAAGTGTCAAAGAATTCAAAGAATCAGAGAGATAAAGATTATGCTTTCAGTAATGCATAAAAGAAAAGCATTCACTATGTGACTTCAAACACCGATGTCTAGTAGAACCCAATGGACAGAGATCACCAAAATTCAAGTCACAGTGATGCCTGAGCAAGAACACTGACGAGCATTACCAACAAGCAGAATCATAAGCATAACCAATGGTCAGATTCAAAGTGTAAACCGACGGAGAAGCCCGAGGAGAATTGGAGTGTTGACCAAAGCTATCAAATATTTAAAACACCAAAATTAACTTGAGTTCAGAAACGACAAAATATCTAGCTGGCAGAGCTAAATATGGACTTAACTGTTAGTTATCTTTGTTTTCATCGAAAAGATAAAGCTAGAGATAAGTAAAGGATTTAAGAAGATCTTTGCAAGATAAAAAAAGAGTTTTTCTTTAAATCTAATTGGCTAAGATTGCGGATCATGCCAAGATCAAGAAAATCAAGAACCTAACAACGGTGATATTATGTCTATAAAGAGACAACTTAATTCATTACGAATAGAGGGTGAATGAATGAAAAAGAGGATGCTAAAGAGAAACTGATAAAGAGAAAATTCATATAGTCCTGATCAATCAAGATGAGGAAAGAGCTAAATTTTTCTGCGGACACCAAGCAACAAAGCACAACATCACTGAGCAGAGCTACAGTGGATCAAAGGTATTAAAAGAGATATATTGATCAGATTAGTTTTATGAGATTACAATAGATCTGAATATCTACAAGTATAAGTTGTATATGTGAACAGATCACACTGTTTCAGTTTAACCATTGATTCAGAAAGTCTCTTAACCGAGCGGGATTTAAAGATCCTTTCTATATTGAAATACATCCCAAGGAGTATCAAAAAGTTTGATCATGAAGATAACATGAGATGCCATATACCTATTGCAGGCCAAGTGAGTATTTGATCAAGGAAGGTAGTATAGAGATGCCCGATATCAAGTGACAGACTAAACTTTTAAATCCTCTAACAAGGTCACACCTAACAGTGTGTTTGTAACCTTTAACAGGGTTGGCTCTTCATCCAGCTCACTTCAGAAGAGTGAAAATTTTGGGTTATTGATCCCAAGTGGTTTTTTCCCTTAACAAGGTTTCCACGTTAAAAATCTATGTGTCAATGTGTTTATGAGTCATTAATTTAGTGTTTTGTATTAAACATAGCTAATCTGGATTGATCGGTATAATCTAGATAATTTATTGTCTTTTGGTAAACATACTACTATTTGGTAAACATACAGTATAAGGTTTAACAAAGAATTCCGAGAAGTAGTAATTTGATAATTGTATTTGAAGGCATTCATATTATAGGACTGAACATAACTAGAGGCAAGTAATATTGTGGTACAAAGTTTTTGGGTTGATTAATTGGAATATTTTGTAGGCCACTGATTCACCCCCTCTCTCAGTTATTACTAACATGTATATGTATATGTACACACACACACACACACACACACACACACACACACACACACACACACACACACACACACACACATATTGTTAACCAACTGATGGTGATGGTGATGGTGATGGTGATGAAGACCAATTTAAAAAGAACACAAGCAAGTAGAATGGTTAGATCAGTTGTTAGTTTGTCATTGATGTCAATCAATTGATTTCTTGTTTATATTAAATTTCCATATCAATCGGACAAGAACTTAATTGGGCAGATAATAAAGACCAGACAATGATAAGGAACTATTGGTATAATTGTTTTTACTTAACATTTGATGTTGATAAGTTGGTAGAGAAGAAAGGTCAAGTCGGTAAAGGGAACAACCTAGTTACTGAGTAGTGAAGTGTTAGTCAGTCGAGCAAAGAAAAGACAGTCACTGAGTGAAATTGAAAATTGATAATGGTCAGTTACCGAGCAAGGTTGGTAACCGAGAAGAGTCAGACACCGAGTGAAGATATTCACCAAAGTCACCGAACATGGAACAAAGTTTAAACAAAGATTGAATTCAATGAGAAGAACAAATTTAATGCAAAGGCACACAAATCAAGAAGTTGCTAAGCACAGAGATGGCATCTGTTGCAAGATCTATGGTCATGAAAATTCAAATTCAAATTAGTGATGTAGATTAAGCGGCTAAAGAAAGTTGTGAGTTCCAAGAAAAAGTGTGAATCTCGAGGAATAGTTAACCGCTTAAACCAATTGCAAATACATTGAATCAGTTCATTTGAGATGATCAAATGACTGGGCACAATTGAGGGAAAACCTAATCAATAGGATTAAGAGGAAAAAAAAGGCCTATATATTTATGATTTAGTATGATTATATAGATTTTCTGGCAAAGTGATAAGTTGAAGAGCTAACGAGTAGAGCAGTGAAAGGGTTGGAGAACTAGTATAGAGGAGAGACTAATGAGTTGATGAGTTGTTGGTGCTAGTAAGTTTCAGAGAGTGAATAAAGGATCTGATCAAGAAAAGTATAGTTGCAGAATCGTAGGTCACATTAGTACACTATTTCTTACTAACATTTGTAACAAAAAATATCTTAATCGAGTGGACCTAACAAGTCCTTTTGTAAATCCTTGAGAAAGGTAACATTCTACGATGAATGTTTAAGCTCTCTAACCAGGCCACTCTTAATAGGGTGAAGATCTTAACAGGTCTAAGGTAAATCCCCTAACAGGGTCACATCTAACAAATGTGCAGTGTAATCTTTAACCAGATTGGCTCTTAACCGAGCATACTTTAGAAGAGTATTTCTTTTTGTGGGTGAAAATTCCCATAGAGGTTTTTCCTAAATTGGGTTTCCTCATTAAATCTGGTGTTACATGTGATGCTTGATAACTTTGAATGTTATTTTCTTATGTTATATGTTGTTTATCAAGTTTGTGAAAAGTTTACAAGTTTCGGTTGCTGATGTTATTTGAATGACCGAGTTGAATCAGAGGTTTAGATTTAAAGTATTAAGCTTCTATGTTTTCTGATTCACCTCCCCTCTCAGTAAACCATCTTTAGTAGGGTAAACCAATAATTGGTATCAGAGCTAGTGCTCCAAGAAGATAAGTTTAAAGGTACTTGAGTTAAAGATTCAAAGATGTATAAGAGGGAAGCACTGAAGTTGAATAGGAATACATTTTCTACATGGAAGAACATAATGAGGCTTCACATGATATCTAGCATTGGAGATTCTGCACTAGATCATCTTGAGAATGAGTACTCACCTCCACTATTTGGTCCTTTAACACTTGAGTAGATAAGAGAAAGACAAGAACATACACAAGTAATGATAGAGATAACCTCTACCCTCACCGACCTAGAGTTCAATGATTTGGAAGTTTGTGCTACTACTAAGAAGATGTGGGATAGGGTTACACTAGTTTTTGGCAAATATCAACATGTTTAGAAAGCAAGGCTGAAAGCTTAAGAAGATAGTTTGAATCAATGAAAATGAAAGAAGGAGAAAACATCACACCATACAACACAAGACTAAAGGAAATTTTTTATTGCAATTAGAGGTGATGGTGGAACCATTAATGAAGAATATGTTACAAACAAGATTCTTAGAATAATTCTACCTATTTATGCCATCAGTGTGTTTGCTATTGAATAGCTGAGTTCCATTCCATAGATTGTTGTTACTTTGGATGCTACAATTAGTAAGCTAACTACTTTTGAGATAAATGAGTTTGATAATAGTTTTCTTGCTATTGAATCTACATTCAAATAATCCTTGACTATTGGGAAGTCTAGAGATTCTAGATCTAATGGTGGATATGCAAGTAGTGCTAGTGAAAGGTTTCATAGTTGTAAGAGTGAGCTTGAAGATCTATATGATGAAGATGAAAAGAATGAAGTTGAATTTGAAGCATTACTGGCTAGGAGACTACTGAGAGGTAAAGGAAAGTACAAAGGTAAGCTACCTTCAAAATGTCTTTCATGCAATAAGATTGGTCACATAGCTTCTAATTGTCCTAACAATATTGAGAAGAGAGATAACAGAGACAAGAAAAATTCCGAGAACATATTTATAAGATTTGGAGATTTCTAGAATAAAGAAAAGAAATCATGCTACATTGCTGAAGGAGGTTTTTCTAATGATGACACCAATGATGAAGAAGAAGAAGTTGTTTATGTTTCTATTAAATATTAGTATGATGAATAAAGGTACATTGAAGAAATGACTCTAATATCACAAGTGAGTAAAAATGATACATGGATTATAGAATGTGGTTGCTCACACCACATGACTGGTGATACTGATAAGTTTATTATTTTGAAAGAGAATAATGGTGGTAATGTTAGATTTGGAAATGATGTTCCATATCCTATGAAGGGAAAAGGTTCTATAATTCTTCTGGACAATACTAAGTGTGATGATATTTATTGGGTTGAAGGCTTGAAATACAATTTGTCGAGTGTAGCACAATTAAACAATACAGGTCACCAAGTGCAATTTCAAAACAAGAAGGCTAAATTATTTGATCAGAAGGGAAGTATTATTTCTACCAGAGGTCAATCTAAAGGTAACTTATTCTACCTTGATATATCCATAAGGATTTGTATGTTTTCTAAGATTGAAGATGTATGGCTATGGCACAAAAGGCTATGTCATGTCAATTTTGACAACTTAATCAAAGTGAGTAAGAAAAATAGAGTAAGAGGTCTACCAAGTCTAGACAAACCTAGAAATGTAATGTGTGAGGGATGTCAAGTAGGTAAGATGAATAAATCAAGATTTACAAGAAAAACCTATACTACACAAGGTATATTTGAATTGGTACCCACCGACCTATGTAGTCCCATGAGAACATAGAGCTACTATGGAGATAGATACTCCATATTGTTTGTTGACAATTATTCAAGAATGATGTCTATTATGTTTTTAAACGAAAAATATGATGCATTTCAAATGTTTAAGTGGTACAATGCTAGAGTTGAAAAATAAATAAGGAAATAGCTGAAATCTATGAGATCTGAAAGAGGTAGAGAGTTTACATCTGATGGATTTATACTCTTCTACAATGAACATGGTATAAAGAGGTAGATGTCTACACCGAGAACACCACAATAGAACGGTATAGTGGAAAGGAGAAATAGATCCATTGTGGATTGTGCTAGAACACTAATTATTGAGAATGGTATTTCTCAAACCTTCTGGAGAGAAGCGGTCAACATTTTTGCTTATACACTTAACCTGTTAGAATAACTGAGAGGGGGGGGGGGGGGGAATCAGTGGCCNGGGGGGGGGGGGGTGAATCAGTGGCCTCAAAAATTAATCCAATATTAACCACAAAACTTTATATCTCAAATATAAACCTCAAGTTATCTTCAGTCCTAAAAGATGTATGCCTTTAGATTATCTTCTTGAATAACTACTGCTTGGAGTTCAATGTTAAACCTTATTCTTAAGCTTTACCGAATAACAATCTAGCATTTACCAAAATATAGTAAATAACTTAGTGTTTACCGATCAATCTTGTTTTAGTAATGTGTAAAGAAATACATTAAAGCAATGACTCATAAAAAAATTTGACACATGGATTTTTAATGTGGAAACCATGTTAAGGTAAAAACCACTTGGGACCAGTAACCCAAATTTTTCACTCTTCTGAAGTGAGCTCAGTGAAGAGCCAACCCTGTTAAAGATTACAAACACACTGTTAAGTGCGACCTTGTTAGAAGATTTATCACTAACAACTAATCACTTTATATTTGGCATTTCACTATGTTATCTTCATGAATTAACCTTTTGATACTCCTTGGGATGTATCTCAATATGTAAAGGATGGTTAGATCCTTCTCGGTTAAGAGACTTTCTGATCCAATGGTTAAACTGAAATAGTATATGATCTGTTCATATAAACAAATTAATCTTGCAGATGTTCAGATCTATTGTAAGCTCATAATACCTTTCTGATCAATGTTTCATTTTTTGTTCTTTTCTCCACTTCTTTCTACTCAGTGATGTTGTGATTCTTTGTTTCTTGGTTTATGAAATTTTTTTTAGCTCTGTTCTTTAGCTTGTTTGATCAAGACTGTATGAAGTCTTTCTTCACCAGTATTCTATTCAGCACCTTCTTCTCTATTCACCCACCAAGTCATAATGAATTAGCTTGTCTCTTTATAGACATAAATTCACCATTTCTAAGTCCTTGACTTTCTTGTTCTTGGTGTGATCCGCAATTCTTGCCTTTCTTTCTTTAAAGCATACTTCAATTTTATCCCAGAGATTTCTCTTTGACAACTGGAATAAAACAACTTTAAAACTCTAGCTTATCACTGGCTTTCAACTTGTTGATGAAAACAATGTGATCAACCAGTTAACTCTATATTTATCTCTTGCTAGCTAAGTCTTTTGTTATTTCTAAACTTCAGTTATTTTTGGTGTTTAACTCCTTGTTAGCTCGGTCTTGACTTCAGTTGTCCTCGGGCATCACTATCCGTCGGTGTTGTCTATCCATCAGGGTTGTCTATCCATCAGGTAACACTGTGGTTCTGCTCGTCGGCAACGCTTGCTCGAGCATCTTTCTCAGGTATCATTGTGACTTTTCTCTTGGGGTTCTCTATTCGTCGGGGTGCACTAACTGTTGTTGTTTATTGTCACTTAGTGCATACTAAAATTTTATGTACTATTGATAACATAACCTTTATCTCTCTGGTTCTTTGAATTCTTTGACACTATGTATATAACCAATCAGATTATATCAAGTTGAAATCAATGAAAATACAATACATTAACTGATTTAATGTCTTGCATTAACTTTCTGCAGCTCGGTGATCATCAACTTAACATCTTCAAACATTCAATCAGTTACAGTTCATCAATTGATCCCTTTGGCATTGATGGCAACACACTACATTACTACTAATACAATATGCAATACATCAGTTGTAGTTCATCAATCTACCAAACTTATTATTCTATAACCAATACAAATGTATGGCTCTCGGTAAGCTCTTCTAGCTTAGATTTGTTTCTTGCAGAATGCTTTCTTCAATCTTCATTCCCTTTACTAGATAGATATGCATCTTCTGATTCTATCTCTTCCTTTGTTATAGAATCTTTTATCTGATGTTTACTCTCCCTTTGACTGTTCATCTCCTTGATCATCTCTTTTTCTTTTGACAACAATATAGAATACTTCTCTCCATTAAGTCATCTCTCCCTTAGGATAACTTCTCTTCCTTTGGATGATTATGATGGATATTTCATATGGATATAATCTCTCCCATATGTAATCTCTCTCCCTTTGACAACAATGCCAAACTCTTTTCTTCCCCCTTTTATAATATACTCCTTGAATTTCCTTTTCCATCAACAGTATAATTACTCTAGTGTTCGGTGTAGATAAGTACCTTATTGTGTACTGATATGTCTTTTTGTAGTCCATCTCTTTTCTTGCATCAACATGAATGATCATCTGATTATGTGTAGGTAGATTCAGCATCCTAGTCCCCTTACTGATCAATAGACAAGGGTCAGACCCCTAGTCTCTTTATAAGGTACTCAAAGGTATCTTTAGGAAATGAATTTGTGAATATGTCTGCTAATTGTTCCTTAGATTGAACATATTCTAGTATCACCTCTTTCTCTTGAACTTGTTCTTTTAAGTAATGATACTTGATAGTAATATGCTTAGTCTTAGCATGCATGACAGGGTTCTTAGAAATGTTTATTGCACTGATATTATCACAATAGATAATCACTAGTTCAAGAATTTTAATATTCATACCTTCTAGTAATTGTTTGATCCATGCAATGTTAGAGAAATTTGCAGTAGAAACCACATATTTTGCTTCTGCAGTAGATTCTGAGATACATCCTTGCTTCTTACTTATCCATGTGACAAGTCTGTCACCCATGAAGAATGCTCCTCCTGTTGTGCTCTTTCTATCATCTAAGTTTCCAGCCCAATAAACATCTGTATAGAATTGAAGCTCAAATTTTCCTTCTCTCTTATACCATAAGCCATAGTCCTCAATTTTCTTTAGATATCTCATAATTCTCTTGACAATAGTCATGTGTGATTCTTTTGGGTTAGCAGAGAATCTTGCAACTATTCCAACTACATGTGTTATATCTGGTCTAGTATGAACAACATACATGAGTTTGCCAATCATTGACCTATATAAGGTCTGATTTACCTCATTTGACTTATCTTCCTTCGTCATCTTACATCCGGTTTCCATAGGTGTTCCAACTGGTTTGGAATCTTCCATCTTGAATATCTTCAACACTTCCTTGATGTATATGGATTGTGTGATATATATGCCTACATCTTGTTGAAGAATCTGTAGACCAAGAAAGAATTTGATCTCCCTAAACATTGACATCTCAAACTCTTTGCTCATTTCATTAGCAAATGACTTGCATAACATATCATTACCCCCAAATATGATATCATCAAAAAATATTTCAGAAATCAAAATGTTATCATTAGTATCTTCTTTTAAATATAGATTTCTATTTTCACTTATTCTTACAAATCCAATACTTATGATATAGGAGTGAATTCTTTCATACTAGGCTCTTGGTGCTTTTTTCAATCCATACAAGGCTTTGTCTAGTCTACAAACTATGTTTCTCTTGTTATGATCAACAAACCCTTCTGGTTGTTCACTGTATACCTCTTCCTCTAGTATTCCATTTAGGAATGCAGATTTGACATCCATTTGGTATACCTTGAATCCTTTGAATGAAGCATAAGCAAGTAAAATTCTTACTCCTATTCTAGCAACGGGTGCAAAAGTTTCTCCATAGTCAATGCCTTCTTCTTGTGCATACCCCTTGCATACTAATCTTGCTTTGTTTCTTGTGAGTTCTTCATTCTCATTCAGCTTGTTTCTGAATATCCATTTGGTACCAATGACAATCTTGTCATCTAGTCTAGGTACTAATGTCCATGTATTTTTCTTCTCAATCTTCTCTATTTCTTCATTCATATCACTGACCCACTCTTCATTCTCTAGTGCAGTATTGACAGATTTAGGCTAAAAATCACAAATTAAACATCTAGTGTTTAGTGACTTACTTCTTGTTCTCATTGGAGCCTTTTTGTCTCCTATGATTTGGTTCTATGGATGGTGTCTTATGACATACTTGGAAAGTACCGGTTCAGCTCTTTTTTCATCATTTTGATCATCATCTTGACCTTCATTATGATCTTTATCTCTCGGTACATCATTTTGTGCAATTTCTTGATTTTCGGTATTTGCAGCCTGATGCTCAGGTGCATTGTTCTGTTGCTCGGGAGTGATACACTGAACTTCTCGAGCAGAGTGTCAGGTTCTTCATTATGGAAAAACCTGTTGTATTTTTTTGGTTCTTTTCTTCTTTCCTCATAATTTTTCTCTGCATATTCATCTAATATGACATTTACACTTTCAATGATTCTGTTAGAGGATTTGTTAAGACATTTATAAGCCTTGCTTTTGGTGGAATACCCTAGAAAGATTCCTTCTTCACTTTTGGAGTCAAGCTTTCCATTTCTATCATCTTTTAAAATATAACATTGACTTCCAAAAATTATGAAGTAACTTACATTGGGTGTGTATCCATACCATAGCTCATAGGGTCTCTTCTTGGTGTCTTTCTTCAATTGCACTCTATTCAATGTGTAGATAGAAGTACTGACAGCTTCCCTCCAAAATATTTGAGTGATGCTTTTCTCAATCATCAGTGTTCTGGCACAATCAACAATGGATCTATTTCTTCTTTCAACAATCTCATTTTGTTGTGCTATTCTTGGTGTAGAAACTTGTCTTTTAATTCCATGCTCATTACAAAAGTTAGTGAATTCATCAGATATAAATTCTCCTCCTCTATCTGATCTTAAGAATTTTAGTTCCTTACCACTTTTTTTTCTACAATAGCTTTATACCATTTAAACATCTTGAATGCTTCTGATTTCTCTTTTAAGAACACAACTCTCATCGTTCTAGAATAATCATCTACAAATAGAATGAAGTATCTATCACCATAGTAGCTCTTAGTTCTCACAGGTCCACATAGATCAATGTGGACTAATTCTAGAATAGCATTATATGTATGGTTTTTCTCTTGAAACTAGACTTTGTCATTTTACCTTTTTGACAATTCTTACACATGATGTGGTCATACTTTGACATGCTCGGGAAGCCTCTTACTTTCCTTTTATTGCTTATCTTAATCATGTTGTCAAAATTCACATGACATAAAATTTTATGCCATAACCATATGTCTTCATTTCTAGCCATTAAAAAAGTTGTATTAATATAATCAAGATAGAATAGGTTACCTTTTGTCTCTTCACCAGTTCTGATCAACCTTCCTGATTCATTAAACATCTTTGCCTTTTTATTTTCAAATGCAACTCGGTGACCTATATTTTTCAGCTGTGAAACACTCAATATTTTATAGTTAAGGCCTTTTACCCGATATGCATTTTCACATCTAATTAGATTATTTAACATTATGGTTCCTTTACCTTCAACCAGACAAGGTGATTCATTGCCCATTCTTACTGATCCACCATTGTAATACTCAAAAGTTTCAAAATTTTACTTATCACCAGTCATGTGGTGAGTGCAACCACTATCTATAATCTAGACATCATTCTTACTAATCTTAGATATGAATGCTGTCTCAACATACCTTTATTCTTCATCTAAATCATCCTTCATGGAAACAAATACCATCTCAATATATTCATCAGATTCAGTGTCTGTATCTCCAGCTCTGTTCTCAGTCAGGTAACAATTTTTCTTCACTTTGTCCTTGTAGTCTCGGGTATCTCTTCTGTCAGATTTTCAGTTGCCTCGATAATCTATGTTATCTCCTCTATCAAAATTCTTTTCATATGATTTGTCATTACTTCTGTCATCTTTTCTTTTGTTAGGACATCTAGCAGTAAAGTGTCCAATCTCTTCACAATTAAAAAAGATCAATGGTAATTTATCTTTGTATCTACCTTTTCCTCTCTGCAATATTCTAGCCATTAGTGCTTCAATCTCATCAAGTCCTTGGTCATCACTATCAATTTCACTATCATTCCTCATAGTGTGTTTATGAATTGACTTACTTATTTTCAAAGAAGATTTGAATGCAGACTCAATAGATGGTAAGACACTGTTATCAAAGTTATTCATCTCAAATGAAATAAGTCTACCAACCAAACTATATAGAGTGACATTGTTATTTTCTACTTCTCTCATTTCTTGTATAGCAGATACTCTAATAGCATAAACAAGTAGTAAGGTTCTTAGGATTTTACTTACCACTATTTATTCTTCAAGTACACCTCCAAATCCTCAGATAGCATTGAACACCTCTTTGATTCTGCGGTTGTACTGAGTGATGTTTTCTCCTTCTTTCATTCTTAGGTCATCAAACTTTCCTCTTAGACTTTCTACCTTAGCTCTTAGTACATTAGCATCTCCTCCATGTACTAGCTTCAATTTGTCCCACATTTTCTTTGCAGAGGTGCATGTTTTGACATCTTCAAATTCAGCATCAAAGAGTGAGGAAGAAAGTTCTATCATCACAGAATTGTGCTCATGCTTTTCTCCTAATTGATCAAGTGTGTGAGGTCCTATAGGCAACACATATTGAGTATGCAAGTATTGAGTAACATCATTTCGAATACCTGATAGGTGGAGTCTTATCTTGCTTTACCATGATGCAAAGTTGTCCTTGTTCAACTTAGGCACATCCCATGTGCTCATCTTGTGATCTTTATCTTAGGTCTTGAAACCTTCCTTTCTAAGCACACAAGCTCTAATACCAATTGTTAGAATAACTAAGAGGGAGGGGGGGGGTGAATTAGTGGCCTCAAAAATTAATCCATTATTAACCACAAAATTTTATATCTCAAATATAAACCTCAAGTTATCTTCATTCCTACAAGATGTATGCCTTTAGATTGTCTTCTCGAATAACTACTTCTCGGAGTTCACTGTTAAACCTTATTCTTAAGCTTTACCGAATAGCACTCTAGCATTTACCAAAATACAGTAAATATCTTAATGTTTACTGATTAATCCTAGTTTAGTAATGTGTAAAGCAAAAAAATAAAGCAATGACTTGTAAACACATTTGACACATGGATTTTTAACGTGGAAACCATGTTAAGGTAAAAGCCACTTGTGACCAGTAACCCAAAATTTTCACTCTTCTGAAGTGAGCTCGGTAAAGAGCCAACCCTGTTAAAGGTTACAAACACATTTTTAAGTGCAACCTTGTTAGAGGATTTATCACTAATAGTTGATCACTTGATATCTAGAATTTCACTTTTCTATCTTCATGAATTAACCTTTTGATACTCCTTGGGATGTATCTCAATATATAAAGGATGGTTAGATCTCGCTCGGTTAAGAGACTTTCTGATCTAATGGTTAAACTGAAACAGTATATGATTTGTTCATATAAACAACTTAATCTTGCAGATGTTCAGATCTATTCTAAGCTCATAATACCTTTCTAATCAATGTTTCCTTTTCTGTTCTTTGCTCCACTTCTTTTTGCTCGGTGATGCTGTGCTTATCTATTGCTCAGTGTCTAAAGAAATCTTTAGCTCTATTCTTTAGCTTGTTTGATCAAGATTGTATGAAGTCTTTCTTCACTAGTATTCTCTTCAACATCTTCTTCTCTACTCACCCACCAATTCATAATGAATTATCTTGTCTCTTTATAGACATAAATTCACCATTTCTAAGTCCTTGACTTTCTTGTTCTTTGCGTGATCCAGAATTCTCGCCTTTCTTTCTCTAAAGCATACTTTAGTTTTATCCCGCAAATTTCTCTTTGACAACTGGAATAAAACAAATTTAAAACTCTAGCTTATCTATGGCTTTCAACTTGTCGATGAAAACAATGTGATCAACCAGTTAGCTCTATATTTATCTCTTGCCAGCTAAGTCTTTTTTCATTTCTAAACTTTAGTTCTTTTTGGTGTTTAACTCCTTGTTAGCTCGGTATTGACTTCAGTTGTCCTCAGGCATATTTTTCATCGGGGTTGTCTGTCCATTGGGTAACACTATGGTTTTTCTCGTCAGTAATGCTTTCTCAGGCATCTTGCTCGGGTATCACTGTGACTCTTCTCTTGGTGTTCTCTATCCATCAAGGTGCACTGAACATTGGTGTTTGTTGTCACTTAGTGCATACTGAACTTTTATATATTACTGATAACATAACCTTTATCTCTCTGGTTCTTTAAAGTCTTTGATACTATGTAGATAACCAATCAGATTATATCAAGTTGACATCAATGACAATACAATACATTAATTGATTTAATGTCTTGCATTAACTTTCTGCAGCTCGGTGATCATCAAATTAACATCTTCAAACATTCAATCAGTTATAGTTCATCATAATTGAGTCCAATTGAATAAGTGAACAAAAATAACACCTTATGAGATCTGGTATGGACACAAACCCAATGCAAGTTACTTCAAAGTATTTGGAAGTAGGTGTTATATTCTTAAAGATTCAAGAGATGGAAAATTTGACTCTAAAGGAGATGAAGGAATATTTTTGGGATATTCTACTAAGAGAAAAGCCTACAAATGTTTGAATAATAATACTAACAAAATTGTAGAAAGTGAAAATGTGAGGATTGATGAATTTGCAGAGAAGAATATTAAAGATAGAAAGAAGGAACTCAAGGATTATCAAAGAACTATTTATGTACAAATCAAGATTACTGACACCCTATCAAAAGAACAAACTGAGTACGAAGATGAGTAGAGAGAGCTTGCACCGAATGACAGAAATGAAGAGATACCAATGATTGAGCATGTGTTGGAAAAGTATGTAAAGAGACACCACTCACCGAGTAAAATCATTGGAGATAAGACTGTTGGTGTTCTAACAAGAAGCAAGGTAAGAGAAAACACATGTTTAATAGCTAAACTTGAACCGAGAAAAGTAAAATAGGCTTCAGAAAGTGAAGATTGGATGGAAGAAATGAAGGAAGAGATAGATCGAATTCAAAAGAATAATACATGGAATTTGGTACCGAGACCAAAAGATAAGAATGTAATCTATACTAAGTGGATTTTCATAAATAAGTTGAATGAGCATGGTAATGTAATCAGAAATAAAGAAAGATTAGTTTGCAAGGGGCATGCACAAGAAGAAGGAATTGAATATGGTGAAACTTTTGCACCTGGTGCTAGATTAGAAGGAGTAAGGATTCTACTAGCATATGCAGCTTATAAGGGATTCAAAGTTTATCAAATGGATGTTAAGTCTACATTTCTCAACAGTATTCTTGAAGAGGAAGTATATATTGAACAAGATGAAGGATTTGCTGAGAATACTAACCGAGACATGGTATGAAAATTTCATAAAGCACTGTATCAATTGAAACAAGCACCCCGAGCATGGTATGAAATATTGCATTCATATCTAATCAAAATAGGATCTCAAAGAACTAGTGACATCAACAATGTGTATCTGAAATTTGATAGTAATAAAAAAGTTTTAATTGATGAGATATTTGTTGATGACATTATCTTTGGAGGTTATGACATATTGTGTAGATCTTTTGCTGAGGAGATGAGAAAGGAGTTTGAAATATCTATGATTGGAGAGATTAAGTTCTTTCTTAGACTTCAAATTCAGTAGGTAAAGGATGTGATCTTTATTACACAAGAAAAATATATTAAGGAGATCCTAAAGACCTTTGGTATGGATGACTCAAAACCGGTTAGGATACCGATGGTCACTAGCTGCAAGTTATCTAAAGAGGATGAGTCACACTAATTAAATGAGACACTCTACAGATCCATGATTGGTAAGTTGCAATATGTAGTGCACAACAGACCCGATATTGCTCATGTAGTCAGAATTGTTGCAAGGTTTTTTTTCTATCTGAAGGGAACACATATGTCTGCAGTTTGGAGAATATTTAGATATCTGAAAGGAAATGAAGATTTCGGCCTAATATACAAGAAAAGATGAGACTTTGACTTGAAATTCTATACTGATGATGATTAGGCTGGAAACATTGATGACAAAAAGAGTACAAGCGGAGGAGTTTTATTTTTAGGAGAAAGACTAGTTACATGGCTAAGTAAGAAACAAAGCTATATATCATAGTCTACTGCAGGGGCTAAGTATGTTGCTGCAGCTATGAATTGTTCAAATATTGTGTGGATCAAATAAATACTAGAAGGTATGCAAGAAGAGATCACTGATCTAGTCACTATCTATTGTGACAATAAAAGTGCTTTAAACATATTGAAGAATCTAGTAATGCACTCAAAGACCAAGCACATATTTATCAAGTATCACTACTTGAGAGAGAAAGTACAAGACAAGCTTGTAATGTTGGAATATGTGAATTCAAAAGAACAAATTATTGACATATTCACCAAGCCATTACTGAAGGATGCCTTTGAGTATCTCAGAGGTAAATTAGGGGTCCTACTCCTATCCAACATTTTGTAAATGCAAGAGGCATGTTGCATCAATTCTAGAACACATTAGAATATCAGAATTTTGAGTTGATGCTGAGTAATCACACTTTAGGTGATGCTTGAAATTGTGAAAGGAATTATCTATGTAAAGATAAATTAGTACATGCAAGGTATGATTCACTACCTGAACAAGATTTTTGGGAGTATGGATCTTTGGAATTGTTGTCAAAGAGGGAGAAGTATGTAATTGATGACTCCACAAGGGAGAAGTATGAATCCAAAAGGAAGAAGTAAGTACATAGGAGAAGTAGTCGGTGCAGTATGTAATTGATGACTCCACAAGGGAGAAGTAAGCACAAGAGATAATTAAGTACAAGGGAGAAGTAAGTGATGACCACAATTAAAGGAGACTACATATAAGAGGGAGAATGTGATAGAAGGAAAAGAGGAAGAACAAGCTAAGAGGGAGTAGAGACAGTACAAAGAGATCATAGTATACCATCATCAATTGATAGTGTTGCCATCAATGCCGAAGAGGGAGATTGTTAACCAACTGATGGTAATGGTGATGAAGACCGAGTTCAGAAGAACACAAGCAAGTAGAATGGTTAGATCAATTGTAAGTTTTTCATTTATGTCAAGCAATTGATTTCTGGTTTATATTAAGTTGCCATATCAATCAGAGAGGAATTTAATTGGGAAGATAATAAAGATCAGACAATGATAAGAAACTATTGGTATAATTGTTTTTACTTAACATTTGATGTTGTTAAGTCGGTAAAGAAGAAAGGTCAAGTCGGTAAAGGGAACAACCTAGTTACCGAGAAATGAAGTGTTAGTCGATTGAGCAGAGAAAAGATAGTCACTGAGCTAAGTTGACAACCAAGAAAGGTCAATTACTAAGCACGGTCAGTTACCGCAAAAGGTTGGTAACTGAGCGAAATCCCACACTGAGTGAAGATATTCACCGAAGTCACCGAACATGGAAAAAAGTTTGAACATAGATTGAATGCAAGGAGCAGAACAAATTTAATGCAAAGGCACATAGATCAAGAAGTTGCTAAGCACTAAGACGAAGTCTATTGCAAGATCTACAGTCATGAAAATTCAAATTCAAAATCAATGATGTTGATTAAGCGGATAAAAAAAGTTGTGAGTTCCAAGAAAAAGTGCAAATCATGAGGTACTCTTAACTGGTTAACCAAGTTGTAGATACATTAAATATGTTCATTTGAGATGATCAGACGACTGAGCTCAATTGAGGGAAAACCCAATCAATAGGATTAAGAGGAAAAAAAGGCCTATATATTGATGAGTTTGTATGATTATACAGAGTTGTTGGTGAAGTTATATGTTGAAGAGCTACCGAGAAGAACAGTGAAAGGGTTGGATAACCATGACATATTGTGGTGATTGATCAGGAAAGTACTATCCAGGAAAGTGTTTTACCTTTTTGCAATGCGTGGGGTACTATCCAAAAAAGTGTTTTACCTTTTTGTGCTGACATGTTCTAACCCTAAAGAGGCATAAATTTTGTATAAATTGTCTTATGGTTAGGGTTTTCATTATTATTTTGTATGTTTTACGACGGTATTGAGTTGTAAGAGATCTGTGCATTGCGATCTGATTCTAAACACTGGATAAGAATAATATTGGACTTTGTTGTTTGGTGGACGTAGCCCAAGGATTGGGTGAACCATGTTAAATATGTGTCTTGTGTTCTCTTATGTTTTGGTCTATTATTCTCTGATATTGGTTATATTTCTACATGTAATTGTTATTTTTGTCTTGTTAATCCTAATAAGTGGTATCAGAGTGAGGTTGTCTTCAGTTATCCTCTATAGGAAGATCTCACGGTTTAGTGGGAGTCTCATGGTTGAATGGGAGTAATGGAAGATGAGGGTAAGTTGAAGGTTGAGAAGTTTAAGGGGCAGAACTTCCAGTTATGGAAAATGCAGATGGAGGACTATCTCTATCAGAAGGATTTATGATGACCATTAGAAGATCGATCAAGAAACCCATGACTATGTCTTAGGAGGATTGGGATGTTTTGGATAGAAAGGCATTGGGTAGGATCCGCTTATGATTGGCACAATCGATGGCATTTAATATTACCAAAGCAAAGACAGCTAAAGAGTTGATGGAAACCCTAGACCAAAGTTGTATGAAAAGCCTTCCGCTTCGAATAAGGTATTTCTTATGAAGCATCTATTTAATATGAAGATGGTAGAAGGTGGGTCAGTGAATGATCATTTAAATGAGTTTAATACAGTTACTACTCAATTATCTTCTGTAAGTATAAATTTCAATGAAGAAATTAGAGCTCTTTTGATTCTGTGTTCTTTGCCAGAAAGCTAGAGTAGCTTGATAATGGTTGTTACTAATTATGTTTCTAATTCTAACACCCTAAAATTTGATAATGTTGTTGGTGTTATTTTGAGCGAGGAAATTCATAGAAAAAGCTCAAGCGGATCTACATCATGTAGTGTTTTGAATGCAGAAAGAAGAGGCAGAATAAGAGATAGAGGAAACAACTCTGGAGATCATGTGAAATCACGAGGGAAGTTAAAGGGAAAGAGGTCTCAATCAAGAGGACCTAGTGAATGCTGGTACTGTGGAAAACTAGGTCATAAGAAGAAAGATTGCTGGTCTCGGAAGAATAAAGAAGGAGAGAAACATGAAGGCAATAAGGAGGCAAGTGTGGTAAGTACTAAATCTGAAGATGATGTTTTGATTCTTTCCCTTGAGAATGTTGATGATTCATGGGTTCTAGATTCAGGGGATTCTTTTCATGCTACACCCCATAGGAGCTATTTTATTGATTATGTCCAAGGAGATTTTGGGGAAGTTTATTTGGGAGATAATGAGCCATGTCAAATTGTTGGGAAGGGAAGAATTAAGATTAAGTTGCATAATGGGAATCATTGGCTACTACAAGAGGTAAGACATGTTCCAAGGCTGAGTAGAAATTTAATTTCAGTAGGCCAACTAGGTGATGAGGGTTGCACAATTACTTTTAATGATAAAAATTGGAAGGTTTCAAAAGGTTCCTTAGTATTAGCAAAAGGTGTGAAAGTAGGCTTATTTTGGCCAATTTCTGTGCCGACATGTTCTAACCCTAAAGCAACATAAATTTTGTATAAATTGGCTTAGGGTTAGGGTTTTCATTATTATGTTGTATGTTTTACGACAATATTGAGCTGTAAGAGATTTGCGCATTGCGATCTGACTGTAATCATTGGATAAGAATAATATTGGTTTTTGCTATTTGGTGGACATAGCCCAGGGATTGGGTAAACCACGTTAAATCTGTGTCTTGTGTTCTCTTCTGTTTTGGTTTATTATTATCTAATATTGGTTATATTTATGCATGTAATTTTTATTTCTATCTTGTTAATCCTAACAAACCAGTCTAGAGGAGAGACTGATGACTTGATGAGTTGTTGGTGCAAGTAAGTTTCAGAGAGCGAACAAAGGATCTAATCAAGCAAAGTATAGTTGTAGAATCACAAGTCACATTAGTACATTGTTTCTTACTAATAGTTTTAACATAAAATCACTTAACCGAGTGGACTTAACAAGTCCTTTTATAAATCCTTGAGAAAGATATCATTCTAGGATGAATGTTTAAGCCCTCTAACTAGGCCACTCCTAATAGGGTGAAGATATTAACAGGTTTGAGGTAAATCCCCTAATAGGGTCACATCTAACTAATGTGCATTGTAATATTTAACCGGATTGGCTCTTAATTGAGAATACTTCAGAAGAGTATTCCTGTGGGTGACAATTCTCACAGAGGTTTTTCCCAAATTGGGTTTCCTCGTTAAATCCAGTGTTACATGTGATGCTTGATAACTGTGAATGATATTTGCTTGTGTTATATGTTGTTTATCAAGTTTGTGAAGAGTTTACAAATTTTGGTTGCTGCTGTTGTTTGAATCATCGAGTTGAATCAGAGGTTTATATTTTAAGTATTAGGGTTCAATGTTTTCTGATTCACCCCCCTTCTCAGTAAACCATCTTTAGTAGGGTAAACCAACAATATATATATATATATGTATATATATATGTATATGTATATGTATATGTATGTATATGTATATACATATACACATATATACACATGTACATATATATACATGTATACATATATACATGTACAATATATAGACACACACACACACACACACACACACACACGTGTGTGTGTGTATTCTCTTGATGCCTATTGCACCTTGCAATTTGATGATAATAGGCACCTCGAAAAGGATTACTCTCGATGTATTATATATATATATATACATATACATATACATATATATACATATAAATATACATATATACATACATATCCATATACATATACATATACATATACATATACATACACACACACGCGCGCGCGCGCGCGCACACACACACACAAGCTAGTAGCAGTCGCAACACAACATGGATGATTTTTTATTTTTTATTTTATTTTGTTAAGGTTAGTTTTAGATTATTAATTTATTTTAATTTTTAATTTTAATTTTAGGTGTTGTTATTTTTTGTAGGTGTAACTTGAGGACATAGCAACAATTAATTTGAACAATTACTGTAAATGAAGAAAATTGATTTGGTGGTGTGTTGTCTTTCCTCAACCTTTAGATTTAATTATTTGTTTTGAATGGATGTGATATTGTAATGTGATTAAGCATTTAGGGGGAAGGAAGATAAGATGTCCCTCTTTTATACCCAAATACACAAATGAAAGATCCAAATTGATTAACCCTAAAGTAGGATCAATGCACAAATGAATCAACCATTCGGAAATGAGAGAAAACAAGGAGATCTTAAATTCTATTTTATGATTAAGGAAATATGATATATGACAGTAATTGAAAAGAATGAGAGGAAGTGCCAACCTTAAAGAATTGCAGATCAAAGAATGCTATTTTCTGAGGTCTGTACATTGTTTTTGGAAAATCTAAAGTATGATCCGGAACCAGAATGCAGAGATGAACAAAACCTAGAAATATTTTTCCGATCCAACACCATCTTATGAAAAAGGTCGACCTTAACCCACTAATCTCACCCCTGACCCAAGAATCTTGACCCTGACCTGCACAGGTCCAACATAAAATCTGTTCGTGGATCCTGATAGTTCGCTGAAAAGGGTATCCGGATCTGAGTTTAAATATTCAATCCTGAACTTGTACCTACAGGAAAAAGAGATTTGTTTTTTGGGGGGGATGGGTTTACCTTAGTCAAACCCCGATTTAGGAATTAGCCTTGAAATAGTTAAAGTATAGAATGCTAGTAAGTAGTAGAATTGAATCTAACAATGAAGCTATGATATTCAATAGATATGCAATTGTAATTCAAATGTAGCAAGTATGTAAATATGAAAGATTGTGTTATGCCCTGCATCCCCATCCCTACATTTTGTGTGCAAAATGTTGGGTCCCCCCTTTTGTTTTTCTTGCGGCTTTGCCTTGCCTTTCTTTCCCTTTTGTTTTCTTTCTCCCGGGTTTTCTTCCCCGGTGTGGCATTTTGTTCGCTTGGTTTTTGCCTCCGGGACTCCGGTCCCGGAGGTCATCCTTCATTGGGAACTGGACTCTGCACTTCGGGATTCTTCGCCACGATGTTCTTAAGGATATCATCGCGGTGAATCCCCGGGCCCAGAGTCCAGAGGTTTTGCTTGTCCGGAGATTTTCGGAAGGAGGAGGATTACCTTTTTACCGCGGGTATAAATAGAAATTATTTGTCACTTTCACATTTACAGCGATTAAAACCTCCAAGCACTTAGAGTGATTTAGAGAGAGATTTCAAAGCGATTAACAGAGCATTTGCAGAGAGTTTATGGTAATCAACGCTTAACATTTCCAGTCACTTCCAAGAAATTGCGAGTGCTTCGTGGTGGTGATTCTGACCGTTTGACAACTTGAGCTGTTGTAGAGCTCCTGCGGCAACTCTTCCCTTTCCTCTGCCTTCTGCGTTCTCGAGTTGGTGTTTCCTTTTTTCTGCTCTCTGGTTTTCTTCCGTTTCGTTTGGTTTTGTTTGTCTTGTTTGTTTTGTTTCTCTGTTTTTTCTGGTTTGCTATTTTCTAGTTTTGCTGCTTGTTGGTGGGTCGGCTCTGCCAGAGGGTTGTCCGCCCTCTGTGCAGAAGTGGTTCATTTGTAAATTAGGTAAATAGCTATATATAGGTTCTGTCTTGTCTGGTTTTCCCGCGGGCGTCATTCCGCGTTGTATACTTGTGTATATGCATGTATAGTTGTATATAGTCTTTGTATATCCCTCTGTGTCTTTGTATATATCCCTTGGCTCCATGTATATCCTTCTGGGTGACTCGACAAGCTGGTCGAGTCACCTTTGTTTCTGGTTTTCCGCCCATGAACTCGCTTCGGGGCAGAAAGCCACCTGTTTGAAACTCGGCTCTCAGCCGATTTCAAACAGGTAGTTTTCTCTCTCCTCCATGAGGTCTGTAAGAACCTCATTTAAGTCCCATGTGTACAATCAATTCCAGCCAAGTGGCTTTCACTTTTCACGTGTTCGGACAGTTGTCCCGCCGTCATCGCCATAACTTCCATTAAATACCTATGCACATGGCGCCCACATGGGCTTGATGATTGGCCTTTTACACGTCCTCACTAACTGTCATTTCTCCAGGCCTCGGGTCTCCTACCATCATCCATCCTGTGGCTTTACCAAGAGTGATAAAATCTCCAGACTTGGATATTTAATAAAACCTAAAGTTTGTGATGCGTTTGCTTTTCGGTTATCTTTACATGAAACTAACTTTTCAGGAAAAGCGAGCATCACGGTGGTAAGATTTTTGGAACCCAGAATGTTTATTTTGATTAATGTGTTCTGACAGTCGGTTTGCCTTGCAGGTTCCCAGAGTTTATCTTCCAAGCATGTCTGAAGCATCCGCATCTTCTCCACCCAAAAGTCCAGAGCTGCCTTCTACAGCAGAGACCAGGGCAGCAGTAAAATCCAAGATGGAAAAGGCCCTAGAGAAGCTGCCCCTGACCATGAAATTCGTACAGGACAATGTCATCATGGGCTCAAAGATTGAGTCTAAGGTTAAGCTGATAACCGACACCAACATCGGAACATGGCCGGAGATGCAGGCCTTGGTGAAAATAATGCACATCCAGCGATAGGCTAGAGATCAACTAGCAATCAACGTCGAGAACTCCAAAATTCTCCAGGTAGCTTGTTTCCCGTGCTCCGTGCAATCTTCAGAGCTTATCCTAACATTGGAAAACAAATACAACACTTCTATCTGGGCCGTTATGCTTGCGGCCGTAGAACCTATGGGATACCCCACTCCTTTGGTGTCCCTCGACCCAGTCACATTCTGGGGGAGCCTGGGAATCCCAAAATTTGATAGGGCCAAGGTGGTTACAAGGACTGATGCCTTGACCCAGTTCACACAACTAGAGGATGCTGCCCGGGTATACATGAATACCCATTGGCTCAAGGCCCCAAAGAGGGACCCAAAAAGAATGAAGATAGAGATTCCCCACTCCAAATTCAAGGAGAACATCCAGATGGGGATGATAGCATTAGCCCCAGTCTTTGGGCAGCCCTACGCCCAGGAGTTTGCCAAATGGATGTACTATTTCCTCCTCGGCATCTCCACTAAGTGAGAATACTTTGACTGGGCCACAATAATCTCCAACCATGTCGAATCCCAGTTCCAGCAGTTGAACAGGAAGAAGAAGTTCTATATGTCTTCTTATGTTTTCTGGGCCCTAGCGCAGTAGAGGCCCCATTCCCACGGCCTACTTACTGATGGTGTGCTCAAGATTGGCCCGGGAAAAAAAGCACCATGGGACCATTTCCCATAGGTTCAATGGGAGGCCAGCTTCCCCAGTTTCTTTCAGGTAAATGACGCATTCGTTTACTACCATATGCTTACACCCACCTGGGAAGCCGAATACCGCCTGTCTACTGAGGCGATAAAATTGGTCTGTAGTTATGGACATTACTACATTCAATTCCAACAGCACATGTACATTAGGGTCACCGGCTTCTCTGAGAAACCCTACTTGTTACCCAAACATTGTGGGGACAAGATCGTGCTGTTGGAGTATTGCAGGCAAATGAGGGAGGTACATGCCTTCTTTTCCCTCAAGAAGATACCCAACATCCCATTCCCGATCACATGTGGGAATTACACCTGCAGTCTGGCCACCACAAAGGAGGCAGACAATGAGCTAAAAAGTTACAACCTGTAGGAATTTTATCTGGCGTGGAAAAACTTTGATTCGCATGGCAGGATTGCAACGGCACTGCCCCGGGCTTCAAAGCCCCATCATATACACATGGAGGACTTCTAGGCAGATTTCCAAGATGATGTGGAGGTGCGAAGTAGGCACTATGTCAGAATGATGGCCGGAATGATGCAGAAACTAAAGCTTCAGAAATTCCCAGCGGACTTCTCAGATGCCGCCCCCACTGCCGATCCCCAGTACAAGGAAAAGGGGATCGATAAAAAGGTTGTTCCACCGTTGAACTGGGCCGCCCAAGAAGGGCCCACAATTGAAGAATTCACTCGAGAGGTGGTTGAGAGAAGCCACGCTTATTTTAAGAAGGTGTGCCCTGGGAGTACCCACCGAGCAGCCCAGACGGTGCCAAAGTTAACTCCACAGTCGGTACCAAAATTAACCCCGGGGGCTGGGACTTCTTCGCAGGGAGCAGATAAGGGAAAAAGAATAGACACGATCCCTTCAACGCAAGAAGTCCCCATCACGAAGTAGATAAAATAGTCGGTGATAGCCTCCCAGCAGATGAGGGAGCAATTAATAACGAGGCTGGCCACCCCACCACTGATGACTGGGCCACTTCGTCCCTCCTCCTCCCTGTCATTAGCAGCCTTAATGGTAAAAGTGACGGGGTTGGATCCCCTGGAAGCGGTGGCAATAAGAGATGTGGGGCCACCTCTGGTCACCCGGAGAAAGAAGAAGCTCAGCAAAAAGCCCAAGGCAGAGCTGGAGCAAGAAGAATCCCGACCCCAAGAAGTAGAGATCCTTTCGTCTAGTTCCCCGAAACCAGAGAAGGAAACAGAACCTACAGAGGTCCTAGCCAGTCCCCCTCCGCAAGAAAAAATTGATGTATTTGCAACCGACGAGTTCAGAAACCTGCAGGGGGACAATACCCAAGCGGAGGCAGAATTCCCGGGGATAGAACAAGAGGCTGCAGAGCAAGATGACTTTGAACAGGAACCTGTACAGGGACGAGAGCAGCAGGTGGAAGAAAAAGAGCCAGAGCTGGAGGTTTCCTCCGGGGCTCAAGCGATGAAAGGTCTGAGAGTGGACCAACGAAAGCAAGGTGAACAAATGGCATCTGCTGGGGGAATCGGACCTTCGAAAATAACTGTAACCCTAGCCGCCATGTTCCAAGGGCCACTCCTGGGAGCAACCTTTGGGCAGGTGATCACAGTGGCCCAAACTCTAAATCTCGGCACAACACCTCCCTTACTGCCGAAAGAGGTGGCAACAGAGGAAGAGGCCCCGACAGAAGAACAAAAAGAAGAGCAGCTTGAAGAAGAAATCCCTAAGGAAGCCTACCAGAGTCCAAACCCAATGATAGACATATAGGACAAGGCTGAGGAGATGGAGATTGAAGAGAATATTTCTGCAGAAGAAGTTGAGGCCGGGAGAGGAACAGATGAGGTTCATGCCACTGAAGAGCAACAACCGCAGGGTACCGGAGAAGAATCAGGGAAACAAATTCTGGCAGGAAGGCCACCCCTTCCACCTCAGTGGCTGGTAGAGAGCAGGAAAAGAAAAGCTCAGTCCACTCCTATGATTCCCCTCTCCCTGGCCGAAATGATGGCCCAAGTCGAGGCCCCACCGAAGGCCAAGAAAGCCCAGACATTTCATACCCTCTTAACTGGGCAGGGCGGAGAAAAAGTTGTCATTGTGGCAACACCTCCCTTAGATGCCGATGAAGCAACCACAGACCCCAGAGACTATAATGTTGTGGAAGTATCACTAGGGAAATGGGGAAAGCAAGGTGAGGTATACTTGCTAAAGGAGGCAGCAAGGGCAGTGGAAGCCTAATATGAGAAAGAGGCCCAGAGGTTCAAAGCTGAAAAGGAAAAGAATGCAAACCTTATGGGGTTGCTTACTGAGCTGGCTTGACCCATCAATGCCGCTCCTCCAGAGGCCTCCACCTCAGAAGATATACCGCAGAGTGACATAGACTCTCTGCGAGTAATGAAAAAGAAAGCCCAAGCAGTGGATGAGTGGGTCGCCCTACAGATAGGAAACACTTGGCGTTTCCTGGTGTCCACCCTCCCAGATTTATACACGGCTCGACAGGTTATTCACCAGGCAGAAACTCTTATTGAACTGTGGCAGGGTGACACCGAGAATTACCAAGCATGGAAGGTGGAACTCGAAGAGCTCCTTACCTTGGGAGAGGATATGATTTCTAAATCCAAAATTCTGGGTGATGAATCATTTGATTTTGTGAGAACCCAGCACTCCAGACTTGACCTCACATTTGAGGTACCCAAGCAACTGGTAGGGTCCTTGCAAGATAAGGTAAATGCTGTAAAATATTCTTCCAATTTATACTAGTCTTTTGTATTAAAGACTTCCGGGGCTGATCCCCTTAGCACAGATACATGTACCCCCGAAGATTCAATTTTGGGGAGTTTTGATGAAGTCATGAAATCCCGGTATCAATCCTCGGAAGGGATAGATGGGGCCTAGATGGCAAAATTAACCCGCATGATACTTAGTGGTCATGACACGACGAGAATGGCAGATGAATTTAAAGAAAATGTTTCAGACCTGGGGGAACAAGTTGAAGTGGCCAAGCACAGAAGGGCCAGCCTGAAAGATATAGATGAAGATGGCATTTCCTGACTCCTCCAGGCTTTCAACGACAATAAGCAACCTTGAGCTTTCTCCGGAGGCCAGGGAGAACTCAAGTGTTGAGTATCCTTTATTCTTTTGGGGACGTAAGTTCCCGGATCCCGGAGTACCGGATCCAAAATTTTGTATTCTTTGAAAGTGATTCGTGTCCCGGTCCCTGAGGCTGACCGGTCACTTTCAGAAGTGGTTAATAAAGGCTGTCAGAAGGTGGTTGGCTACATCAAGGGACGTCGACTCGGTAGTTGGTTTTCTGACAGGATGGTATTCTTGAGGCGCCGCTCAGAGGTACACCTGGCACATTGGAGATAGGGCGCCGCATTTCCCATTTATGAGGCATGTAGCCTCGATCCCCTGGGGACCTACTTTCTTCTTTCTCTTTTGTGGCTCTCTTCTTGAGGTTGATTCTTCCGCTGTATATCCTTGTTTTATTCTTCTGACATGACAGACCTATTCCATCTCCAAGTCTATTGTATTTTATTGAAACATGATGTAAATAGGGTTAGGGTTAGAAGAGAGTTGTATAAATAGACGAACCAGACCATTTCCAAGGGTCAGTGAAATTGATGATTTTGTTGTCCATAGCAATAGCAAAGTGATTTCTCATTTTAAGTTGCAGAGCTCAATGCTCTATTGTTCTGGTTTTATATAGTCAAATGCTCCCCTAGAGCTACCATTGTATCACGCACCAGTGCTTGCTAGGAGGAACATTAATAAAGAAGGAAGAATTCTTGGCAATGATGTTGTTGGCATTCCTGCTTCTGAGTTAATGGTATTTCATGTTTTAATTTTCTTTATGTCTTCTACTCTGATATGTCAAAATAGATTAACAATCTCTTTTACTCCCGCTACTGATAAAATGCTAGCTGACGGTTATGTAATTCTTCGGTATTTAGTGTAGTCTATCAGAGTATTATTGATGTTCTAGATGTTTAAACATGACTGTAGTTAGATGAAATATTTCTAACCCTACAGGATCTTTTTTCGTCTTATTTGCTAAGTGTAGAACGCAAGGGGAAACCTTACTTTATTGAATCTCTGGAGGTATTGAGTTGAAGAAACCAACTATCCCCCTCAAAAATAGTCACTCCTCTCAACCGAGCCCCACATCATCGTGACCCAACACCCAGGTGCTTGAAGGCTCAGGGAATATAATTTCCCCGGACAACCTTTGCAAGTGAAGTTGGCCAGTATCCTCGGAACCCTGTGACAACTTATGACTGTTGGCAGACCCAGTCAGCAAAACCCTGTCAACAGAAACTGGCACTAGAAGGAGGGCATGAACTCATCCCCCTCCCAAGATTCTGATTTTACACCTCCTAAGGGTTCCCCAAGTTATAGTTCCAAGAGGCAAGCCTTCAGCGGGATTGGATCTTTCTCCCCAGTGAAATTTGAAAGAGTCCTTAGGTCTATCCTGAATCCCAGAAAGTTTGTCGAACTCGAGCCTCCTGCTCAAAAAAAGTGGACCTCAAAAATCACACCAGCCACTATTGTTTGGGGGTCTAGCATACCTCAGAATACCCAAACTCCTCAGACGATCCTGGGACCACTACCCATACTACCCAACATATAGTTCCCCCAATGGCTTCGTATTTCAAAAACATGGGGTCCCCAATGGGAACTTTTCTGGGCGTAATCAATGACTTACCCTCTCACCCGAAGAAGATCTGGCCACAATATGAGCACTTAGGCTCACGGACCACGAAAGAACACTTACAGGCATACAAAGATGCCATGAATTGACACCAGATCTAACATGAAGATGTTGTGACTTGGATGTTTCCCTTGTCTTTAGGGCAAGGTGAGTTGAACTGGTACCTTAACCTTATTTCCAACTCCATAAACAGTTGGCAGGACACGGAGGATGCATTCTTGGCTGCCTTTCGCGTGCATGTGGACCCCGCCTGGTCCCATAGCTGGTTCATCTCCATTAGAAAGGAACCTAATGAACCTCTTGTAGCATTCAACCATAGGTTCTAGTGCGCCCTAAAGCGGTGCACGAGCCCCTTTATTCCATCCCCAGAAGTAACCATATAGACCTATCTTAACGCGATGGACCCTTTTGTTGCCACTCTCCTTTGGAGAACAACCACTGCGGGTGACCGGGACACCTTGGGAAAAGTCTACAACCTAGCCCTAGAACTTACCTGTGGTCTCAACAAATCCCCAGGCGGGATTGGGCATAGCACACCCTTCAACATGATCCCCGACAGAATTACGTATGCTGGGGGATACAACCCCAATCTGGCAATAGGTGCCCCCTCGATGGCGATGAATCCTCCACCACCCTTGATAGACCAGCAGGCACGGTATGTTTACCCAACCCAGACCCAGATGACACCGGGACTGGAAGTCTTCCCTTGGAATCAGTTGTAGTAGGCACAACAATCTTAGACATAATCATTCAGAGTGCCCTTCTTCCAGTCATCCGTGACTGGGGGATTGCCGCCCTCGACTCTGGCTAATACTGCTGCCTTCCTGAGAAGCCAACAACAACAACAGCCGTCAGATTGTGACACAAACACTCAGTTGACCGCCGAGGTCAAATCCCTCCGGCGAATGTTGTCTACCTTAACCGTGGACATGGGCCAACTGAAGGCGGGGTCCTACGCACCCCAGAATTTGAATTCCCAGAGGGAAAATATTTTCTCCGGCCAACGAAATAACAACGCCGGAGGAAGAAACTTCAATAACGGGTCTAGGCCCAATCAACAACAATGGAATAATAACGTGAACACTGGAGGCCCACCTCCGAATGAAAATTCCAACCAAAATGGTGCTGGACCATCACATTTCACACCAGTTGCAAACTTCCAGCCCATGACTAATTGGTGTAGACTACACGACACAGGTTCACACAATGAGGTGAATTGTGCCACTTTGGAAAAGGTCATCATGATCTCCCAGCTAGACAGGCAGCAGTCACATGACACTCCCCCTCCAGAACCTCCTGTCCAAGAGCCAACCCACAGTGCCTTCACCTTTGACACCATCTTCTTTGGGACTTTCGGGGAGGATGAAGAAGAATCTAAATTGCAGGGGTTCTTTGATGAATCTATCCCGCCCTTCGAGGCCAACGCCTTTACTAACTCATGGACTCCATATCATACTCGAGGTCAGGTTGGCAAAGGGCTAGCTTACATGCCCATGCCCCCTATCAAAGATACTCCTCCTCCCCGGGATAACATGACTGACCGACCCACTCCTCCAAAAGGTCCTAGCTCTAACCAAGAAAAAGATCTAGCTAAGGAAAACCACTGATTCCTAGGAGGAAGATTCGATATTACGAAGTCATTAGAGTAGACCACCACCTCCATGACCTTGATGGAGGTTTTACTAAACTGTCCCGAGTAGAAGAAGTCTCTTCTGAAGCTCCTAGGGAACCCAGAAGCTGCCTGCCCAAGACTATCTCTTTTGAAGATGCTAACACTACCGTCTTCCAGGGGAACAATGAGGATACTCCCTTCTTACTAGGCCTGAATATCCATGGAAAAAATATACACAACTCCTTAGTAGACTCTGGAGCTTCGGGTAACATCATGCCCTTGTCCATTTGTCAGAAGCTCGGATTCCACCCCACCCCATCTAATGGTGCAGTGATCCAATTGGATAAGAGTGCTGTAAAAATTGTGGGGGAATTGAAGAACGTCCGGATACAACTTATCCAGGACCCCAAGGTAGCCAGGATCATTGACATCCAAGTGGTGGACATCCCAGAGACTTACGGGATGTTATTAAGCCAGAATTGGTCTAAGTCCCTGAATGGATACTTTTCGATTGACTTCACCCACTTATGGCTTCTGTGGGAGGGAGAATCAAATAAGATCCAGGTTGAAAGAAAACCCTGAATGAAACAGGCCCTTACCGAGGTTGGGAGGGTCAATGAGGTCCTTTTCTCTGAGACCTCCCTGGGGGTGTACCGACCCTTTGAAATCTTAACTTTTGATTTCACCCCTGGAGAGGATCCCGCCATGCTGCAAAGAGCCCAGGACCTAGAAGAAAAGGTGAGAATTGAGGTTAACTCTCAAGGTGCCTCCGCAACCCTCGCCACACTCCTATCTGACACTTGGTGTCGAGTACACTACCAAAAACATTCAGAGCTCGAGTGTGGGCCATGTCTTTCGATCGCTAATCGACACCTTGATACCTTCCAGAATAAGCAACTTGTAACTGATTCCCTGGGACCCAGTACTCCTATGAGATGCGCTCCTTTGGTGCCATCTCCCCGAGAATCCCAAATCCAAACACCTCTGGAGGTAAATTCTACTTTCACACTGGTGGTCCCGAAAAGAATCCCTAAGTCTCCCAGCAATAACCCAAAGAAGACCACTCTGCCCCAGCCCCAGATTACTAACGATGACTTGTGGACCCTCAAGTTTGATGGGTCCTGATCCAAACAAGGCTGTGGGGTCAGGGTTGAGCTAATCAACCTGCGAGGGAAGTCCTTCCTCACATCCTACAGGCTGAAGTTTAACTGTACAAACAATGTCACAGAGTATGAGGCTTTGGTCCTTGGACTCTTATTTGTGTTAAGGAAAGGTGTCACCCACCTCCGGGCTCTGGGTGATTCAGAGTTGATTGTTAAACAAGTCTGGAGTCAATACACCTATCACGATAAAAGGCTAGCCACATACCGCAACTGGGCTTGGAGCCTTATTGAAGATTTCAATGCCTCTGACATTGACCTCATTCCCCGGCGACAGAACTATGTCCTGGATGCCCTCGTCATTTCCGCCAGCACACTTGAGCCAATGGCCGGCTCAAAACTCTGGAGATTTTCAGTTGAGATGGTCCCTACCCTATCCATTCCAGATAATGTCACCCACTTTCAGGTTTTTGAGGATGATCAACATATCCTGGCCTTCATGGCAAATGTTGGTGTCTTTGAAAACCAGATAGTGGAAGAACGAGACCATGACGATACTGGGCAGGGTGATGAAGACGATGGGATCATGGACTTACCTACTAACACCATCTCAAAGGGGATGGTTGTGCTGGAATGAATCTTTGACTTGGACCCTCGGGCCTGTGAGAAGGTGTCATCCTCTTCTGAGGGAGGAAAGTTTGAAAAGGTTAACATCGGCCAGCCCGGTGAAGAAAAGATCATTCACATTGGTACCTCCTGCTCCCCTGAGGAGAAGGAGAAGATTCTCGCGGTTCTCCAAGAATATATTAATGTGATTTCTTGGGGCTATGAAGACTTGAAAACATATGATACATCCATCATGACCCATACTATTCCCCTAAAACCTGATGCTAAGCCCTTTCGGCAAAAGCAAAGACCGGTCAACCCCCTGATAGAGCCTCTGATTCATCAAGAGGTAGAGAAACTACTGTCAGCCCAGATAATCTTCCCGATCTGGCATACTACGTGGGTGGCCAACCTGGTCCCTATGAGGAAAAAGAACGGTGAGATCCGCCTTTGCATGGATTTATGAAATTTAAACAAGGCCTCTAAGAAAGATAATCACCCTCTCCCCTCGTTGGATGAGGTGTTGCAGATAGTAAATGGATCTCAGATGATGTCCTTCTTGGATGGATACTCAGGATATAACATTTGCGTACAGCAGAATGCCCTTTGGTTTGATCAATGCAGGGGCTACATTTTAGAAGGCCATGGACATTGCGTTCGAGGGCCTTGTGAATCAGTGCATAATCATCTATATGGATGATTTGACCATCTTTTTCCAGGATAGGTGCGATCATTCTGCCCATCTTGCTCAGATCTGCGAGAGATGTCGCCGGTATGGAATATCCCTCAACCCCAAGAAGTGCATATTTGGGGTCACCGAGGGGAAGCTACTCGGGCATATCGTCTCTAAGAAGGGTATATCCATAGACCCTGATAGAGTCGAAGCATTGCTAAACTTACAAATGCCTGGTAGCAAGAAAAAGATGTGATCCTTCTTCGCGAAGATAAACTTCGTCTGGCGGTTCATCATGGGATTTGTAGAAATAGTCAAACCGCTCAATGAGATGATGAAGAAGGATACCAAGATTGAGTGGAGTCCTGAAGAAAAGTGGGCATTCGCCTAGATCAAACATACAATAACAGAGGCACCTATCCTGGCTAGTCCAGACTATTCCCTTCCGTTTTACATTTACTCATTTGCCTCGCCGCATTCTGCCATGGCAGTGTTGACCCAAAAGGTTGAAGGGGAAGAACGACCAGTAGCTTTCATGAGCTCCCCCTTCAAGAATGCCGAAGTCTGATATTCATCACTAGAAAAGCAAGCCTTTGCTTTAGTTCACGCCATGAAGAAATTCTGGCATTATATTCTCTGGAGCAAAGTACATGCTATCATCCCAGACCAGGCTGTCAAGTCTCTGCTGATGCAGAGTGAATTGGGTGAAAGACGAAGGAAATGGATGGCCATCCTCCAAGAGTATGACTTAGAAATGTAGCCCATGAAGATAGTCCGGGGCCAAGGACTAAGCCAAGCGATGGCAGAAGAGACTCCCCGCATAGAATGTCAGACTTATACAGTGGAGTCCATCACTTAAGACCCGTGGTACACTGATCTGGTATACTTGCTACTAAACAATAAATGCTTGAAGGGATTACCTCCCCACAAAAGCCGCACTCTTCAGATGAAAAGTGCCCACTTCATGATCAAAAATTCCACGCTCTACCATAGAAACTATGAGGGAATGTACCTCTGGTGCATCGATAGAGACCAGGCTGTAAGAGTGATTGATGAATTCCATGGACAGTTTGGAACTGGGCATGGCTCAGCCGATGCCACTGCCCATAAGATCCTTCAGGCCTGATACTATTGGCCCTGTATATTCAAAGATGTTTACGCTCATGTTAAGAAATACCATACTTATCAAACTGCAGCGCATCGTGAGCGTAACCCAGCTATGCCTTTACAACTAGTTTACGAGGCTAGACCCTTCGCCCAGTGGGCATTTGACTTCATCGGGGAAATCAACCCCAACTCGTCTGCCAACCACCGATACATTCTAACCGCTACTGATTACTGCACTCGATGGTCTGAAGCTATACCTTGCAAAAACAACACGGCAGACGAAGTTATCAAATTCCTGAAAGAAAACATCGTCACAAGATTTGGAATGCCCTTTGCTTTAGTATGTGACAATGGTCCGGCATTTTTTTTAGCACAGTTACTCGAATGGACCTACAATTGGAAGATCACTCTGAAGTTCTCCAGCAACTATTATCCCCAGGGAAACGGCGTTGCTAAATCAATGAACAAAAATCTACTTGAAGTGATCAAACATCTGTTAGAACAGAATCCCCGGGAGTGACATCAAAAGTTGAAATTTTCCCTCTGGGCGAATCGCATTTGCGTTAAGGCCGCCCTGGGAACATCCCCGTTCCATCTAATTTATGGTCAGAACCCTATATTCCCAGTTAACTTACAGATCCCAGTTTTATAGTTTATGTAGGAATTTAGCAACAAGGACAACATCGTGGAGGTTCGGCTCTTAAATTTGGTGCGGATGGAAGAACAACGAGACGCAACTCTTGAACATTTCGCGCATCATCAAGCAGTGGTAAAACAATGGTTTGACAGAAAAGCCCAATACAAAGCTTTTCAGATCTTGGATATGGTCTTATTGTGGGACAAGGCCCGGGAGAAGAAAGGAAAGCATATAAAGTTCCAACGGCTCTAGCTCAGACCATACCTCATCTCGAAAATCTGCGGGGCAAATACTTACCGCCTTAACACCCTGATTGGGGAACCTGTCGCATTGCCCGTTAATGGACAGTTTCTCAAACACTACTTCGAGTAGGGTAAGTTTTCCCAAAATTGTATTATATGTAAAGCCTTCCGCTTGTAAATATCTCTTCCGGGTGCCTCATTGCGAGGTACCCTACCTTGTAAATAGCCTTGTCGGATGTCCTCCGGGACAGTTCTCTTTTGTCATTTTTGTTTTCATTTTCAGTTCTCTTTCAGTCCTGGCATTTTGTTCTATCTTGCAGGAATTGGAATGCTTCGCATAACTCTGGTTTCCAGTGCAATGTCTCTGGCATGGTGAATTCTAGAATATGTCTTTAGCATGGTGGAGTCAGCTCGGTCTCTGGGGTTATTTTACGGGTTATGGCACATTTTGAGAAATCTCCATTGGGTGTTGTCTCTGGGAGTCTGACAATCAGTAAACACAAGTAATATAAGGAACAAGTAATCGGACACACCGGGGGTAGATCGGCTGTACTGATTGGTTTACCCACATCTGAAACTGTAAAATAATTCTTCCCGAGTCCAGAGCTTTATCCCCTCTTCAAACATCTAAGCATAGGTGGGTAGGTGAAAGAAGTACCGCCATTAAAATTAGCTAAGCTTAAGCTTAATGGTGAAAGAAGTACTGCCTTCCCCACCTAGAAACAAACAGAATAACAAAAGAGAAAGGTGGGATGAAACTCCGGTCTCCGGGGGAAGCGAGCAAATTGATGAATGGTTCGATGTAATTAGTGCCTCTTCTCTACTCCTCCCAGAGGTCATCAGCTTGATTTCCTTCCAAAGCACACACAAAACAACTGATGAAAGACTATGGACTGATTCCCGCGTGGTTGGATTCTCTCAGATATGTTGCTCTTTGCCTGTCAGACACTTCGGGAAGTGGCTTACTCCAGCTTTGCTAACCAGAGATTCTATAGTTCTCAAATGCGCTAAGGAATTTGTCCCAGGTAGTCGCCATTTGTTATGCCCTGCATCCCCATCCCAACATTTTGTGTGCAAAATGTTGGGTCCCCCTTTTTTGTTTTGCTTGCGGCTTTGCCTTGCCTTTCTTTCCCTTTTGTTTTCTTTCTCTAGGGTTTTCTTCCTCGGTGTGGCATTTTGTTCACTTGGTTTTTGCCTTCGGGACTCCGGTCCTGGAGGTCGTCCTTCATTGGGAACCAGACTCCAGACTCTGGGATTCTTCGCCACGATGTTCTTAAGGATATCATCGTGGAGAATCCCTGGGCCCGGAGTCTAGATGTTTTTCTTGTCCAGAGATTTCCAGAAGGAGGAGGATTACCTTTTTACCGCGGGTATAAATAGAAATTATCTGTCATTTTCACATTTACTGTGATTTCAAAGCGATTAACAGAGCATTTGCAGAGAGTTTATGGTAATCAATGCTTAACATTTCTAGTCACTTCCAGGCAATTGCGAGTGCTTTGTGGTGGTGATTCTGACCGTTTGACAACTCGAGCTGTTGCAGAGCTCCTGCGGTAACTCTTCCGTTTCCTCCGCCTTCTGCGTTCTTAGGTTGGTGTTTCCTTTTTTTTTCTCTCTGGTTTTATTCCGTTTCATTTGGTTTTGTTTGTCTTGTTTGTTTTGTTTCTCTGTTTCGTCTGGTTTGCTATTTTTGGTTTTGTTGCTCGTTGGTGGGTCGGCTCTGCCAGAGGGTTGTCCGCCCTCTGTGTAGAAGTGGTTCATTTGTAAAATAGGTAAATAGTTGTATATAGGTTCTGTCTTGTCTGGTTTTCCTGCGGGCATCGTTCTGCATTGTATACTTGTGTATATGCGTGTATAGTTGTATATAGTCTCTATATATCCCTTTGTGTCTTTGTATATATCCCTCGGTTCCATGTATATCCTTTTGGGTGACTCGACAAGCTAGTCGAGTCGCCTCTATTTCTGGTTTTTCGCCCACGAACTCGCTTCGGGGTAGAAAACCACATGTTTGAAACTTGGCTCTCGACCGGTTTCAAATAGGTAGTTTTCTCTCTCCTCCATGAGGTCTATCAGAACCTCATTTAAGTCCCATGCGCATAATCAATTCCAACCAAGTGGCTTTCACTTTTTGCGCATTCAGACATTTGTCCCACCGTCATCGCCATAACTTCCATTAAATACCTACGCATGTGGCGCCCACGTGGGCTTGATGACTGGCCTTTTACACACCCTCACTAACGGTCATTTCTTCAGGCCTTGGGTCTCCTACCATCATCCATCCTATGTCTTTACCAAGAGTGAAAAAATCTCCAGACCCGGATATTTAATAAAACCTAAAGTTTGTGATGCGTTTGCTTTTCGGTTATCTTTACATGAAACTAACTTTTCAGGAAAAGCGAGCATCATGGTGGTAAGATTTTCAGACCCTGGAATGTTTATTTTGATTAATGTGTTCTAACGGTCGCTTTGCCTTGCAGGTTCCCAAATTTTATCTTCCAAGCATGTCTAAAGCATCCGCATCTTCTCCACCCGAAAATCCAGAGCTGCCTTCTGCAGCAGAGACCAGGGCAGCAGTAAAATCCAAGATGGAAAAGGCCCTAGAGAAGCTGCCCCTGACCATGAAATTTGTACAGGACAATGTCATCATGGGCTCAAAGATTGAGTCTAAGGTTAAGCTGATAATCGTCACCAATGTCAAAACATGGTCGGAGATGCAGGCCTTGGTGAAAATAATGCACATCCAGCAACAGGCTGGAGATCAACTAGCAATCAACATCGGGAACTCTAAAATTCTCTGGGCATCTTGTTTCCCATGCTCCATGCAATCTCTGGAGCTTATCCTAACACTGGAAAACAACTACAACTCTTCTATCTACGCTGCCCAGGTATACATGAATACCCATTGGCTCAAGGCGCCAAAGAGGGACCCAAAAAGAATGAAGATAGAGATTCCCCACTCTGAATTCAAGGAGAGCATCCAAATGGGGATGATAGCATTATCCCGGGTCTTTGGGTAGCCCTCCGCCTAGGAGTTTTCCAAATGGATGTACTATTTCCTCCTCGACATCTCCACTAAGGGAGAATACTTTGACTAGGCCACAATAATCTCCAACCATGTCGACTCCCAGTTCCAGCAGTTGAATAGGAAGAAGAAGTTCTATATGTCTTCTTATGTTTTCTGGGCCCTAGCACAGCAGAGGCCCCATTCCCACGGCCTACTTGCTGACGGCGTGCTTGGGATTGGCCTGGGAAAAAAAGCACCGTGGGACCATTTCCCACAGGTTCAATGGGAGGCCAGCTTCCCCAGTTTCTACCGGGTAAATGACACGTTCGTTTACTACCATCTGCTTACACCCACCCGGGACGCCGGATACCGCCTATCTACTGAGGCGTTAAAATTGGTCCATAGTTATGGATATTAATACATTCAATTCCAATAGCACACGTACATTAGGGTCACCGACTTCTCTGGGAAACCCTACTTGTTACCCAAACATTGTGGAGATAAGATCATGTTGTTGGAGTACTGCAGGCAAATGATGGAGGTACATGCCTTCTTTGCCCTCAAGAAGATACCCAACATCCCAGTCCTAATCACATGTGGGAATTACACCTGCAGTTTGGCCGTCGCAAAGGAGGCAGACAATGAGCTAAAAAGTTACAACCTGCAGGAATTTTATCTGGCGCGGAAAAACTTTGATCTACATGGCAGGATTGCAACGGCACTGCCCCGGGCTTCAGAGCCCCATCATATACACATGGAGGACTTCTGGGTAGATTTCCAAGATGATGTGGAGGTGCGGAGCAGGCATTATGTCAGAATGACGACCAGAATGATGCAGAAACTAAAGCTCCAGAAATTCCCAGTGGACTTCTCAGATGCCGCCCCCACTGCCAATCCCTAGTACAAGGAAAAGGGGATCGATAAAAAGGCTCTTCCATCGGTGAACTGGGCCACTCAGGAAGGGCCTACAATTGAATAATTCACTCGAGAGGTGGTCGAGAGAAGCCACGCTTATTTTAAGAAGGTGTGCACCGGGAGTACCCGCTGAGCAGCCCAGCCGGTGCCAAAGTTAACTCCACAGCCGGTACCAAAATTAACCCCGGGGGCCGAGACTTCTTCGTAGGGAGCAGATAAGGGAAAAGGAATAGACATGACCCCTTCTACGCAAGAAGTCCCCATCATGGAGCAGATAAAACAGTCGGTGGCAGCCTCCCAGCAGATGAGGGAGCAATTAATAACGAGGTTGGCCACCCCACCACTGATGATCGGGCCACTTCGTCCCTCCTCCTCCCCGTCATTAGCAACCTTAATGGTAAAATAAATGGGGGTGGATCCCCTGGAAGCGGTGGCAATAAGAGATGTGGGGCCACCTCTGGTCACCCGGAGAAAGAAGATGCTCAGCAAAAAGCCCAAGGCAGAGCCGGAGCCAGAAGCATCCTGACCCCAAGAAGTAGAGATCCTTTCTTCTAGTTCCCTGGAATCGGAAAAGGAAACAGAACCTACAGAGGTCCCAGCCAGTTCCCCTCCGCAAGAAGAATTTGATGTATTTGCAACCGACGAGTTTGGAAACCTGCAGGGGGACAATACCCAAGCAGAGGCAGAAGTCCCGGGGACAGAACAAGAGGTTGCAGAGCAAGAAGACTTTGAACAGGAACCTGCATAGGGACGAGAGCAGTAGGTGGAAGAAAAAGAGCCAGAGCCAGAGATTTCCTTTGGGGCTCAAGCGATGCAAGGTCCAGGAGTGGACCAACGAAAGCAAGGTGAATAAATGGTATTCGTTGGTGGAAACAGACCTTCGGGAATAACTGTAACCCCAGCCACCACATTCGAAGGGCCACTCCCGGGAGCAACCTTTGGGCAGGTGATCACAGTGGCTCAAACTCTAAATCTCAGCCCAACACCTCCCCTACTGCCGAAAGAGGTGCCGACAGAGGAAGAGGCCGCTGCAGAAGAACAACAAGAAGAGCAGCTTGAAGAAGAAATCCCCGAGGAAGCCTACCAGAGTCCAGACCCAGTGATAGACATATAGGAAAAGGCTGAGGAGATGGAGATTGAAGAGAATGTTGTTGCAGAACAAGTTGAAGCCGGCAGAGGAACGGATGAGGTTCATGCCACTGAAGAGGAACAACTGCAGGGTACCGAAGAAGAATCAGGGGGACAAATTCTGGCAGGAAGGCTACCCCTCCCACCTCAATGGCTGGTAGAGAGCAGGAAAAGAAAAGTTCAGTCCGCTCCTATGATTCCCCTCTCCCTGGCCGGAATGATGGCCCAAGTCTAGGCCTCGCCGAAGGCCAAAAAAGCCCAGACAGTTCATACCCTCCGAACTGGGCTGGGTGGAGAAATAGTTGCCATTGTGGCAACACCTCCCCTAGACGCCGATGAAGAAATTACGGACCCCGAAGACTATAATGTTGCGGAGGTATCACTAGGGAAACGGGGAAAGCAAGGTGAGGTATACTTGCTAAAGGAGGCAGCAAGGGCAGTGGAAGCCCGATATGAGAAAGAGGCCCAGAGGCTCAAAGCTGAAAAGGAAAAGAATGCAAACCTTATGGGGTTGCTTACTGAGCTGGCTCGACCCATCAATGCCACTCCTCCAAAGGCCTCCACCTCAGAAGATATATCGCAGAGTGACATAGACTCCCTGCGAGTAATGAAAAAGAAAGCCCAAGCAGTGGACGAGTGGGTCGCCCTGCAGATAGGAAACACCCGGTGTTTCCTGGTGTCCACCCTCCTAGATTTATACATGGGCTGACAGGTTATTCACTAGGCAGAAACTCTTATTGAACTGTGAGAGGGTGACGCCAAGAATTACCAAGCATGGAAGGTGGAACTCGAAGAGCTCCTTACCTTGGGAGAGGATATGATTTCTGAATCCGGAATTTTGGGTGATGAATCATTTGATTTTGTGAGAACCTAGCACTCCAGACTTGACCTCACATTGGAGGTAACCAAGCAACTGGTAGGGTCCTTGCAAGATAAGGTAAATGCTGTAAAATATTCTTCCAATTTATACAAGTCTTTTGTAATAAAGACTTCTGGGGCTGATCCCCTTAGCACAGATACATGTACCCCCAAAGATTCAGTTTTAGGGAGTTTTGATGAAGTAATGAAATCCCGGTATCAGTCCCCGGAAGGGATAGATGGGGCCCAGATGGAAAAATTAACCCGCATGATACTTAGTGGTCATGACACGGCGAGAATGGCAGATGAATTTAAAGAAAATGTTTCAGACCTGGGGGAACAAGTTGAAGTGGCCAAGCACAGAAGGGCCAGCCTGAAAGATATAGAGGAAGATGGCATTTCCCGCCTCCTCCACGCTTTCAATGATAATAAGCAACCTTGAGCTTTCTCCGGAGGCCGGGGAGAACTCAAGTGTTGAGTATCCTTTATTCTTTTGGGGACGTAAGTTCCCGGATCCCGGAGTACCGGATCCAAAATTTTGTATTCTTTGAAAGTGATTCGTGTCCTGGTCCCCGAGGCCGACCGATCACTTTCAGAAGTGGTTAATAAAGGTTGTTAGAAGGTGGTTGGCTACTTCAAGGGACGTCGACTCGGCAGTTGGTTTTCTGATAGGATGGTCTTCTCGAGGTGCCGCTCAGAGGTACACCTGGCACATTGGAGACAGGCGCCGTGTTTCCCATTTATGAGGCATGTAGCCTCAATCCCCGGGGGACCTACTTTCTTCTTTCTCCTTTTTGGCTCTCTTCTCAAGGTCAATTCTTCCGCTGTATATCCTTGTTTTATTCTTCTGACATGACAGACCTATTCTGTCTCCAGGTCTATTATAGGGTGGCGCAGGTAGTACCGGCCCTCGGATATTGTATTTTATTGAAACATGATGTAAATAGGGTTAGGGTTAGAAGAGAGTTGTATAAATAGATGAACCGGCCCATTTCCAAGGGTCAGTGAAATTGATGATTTTGTTGTCCATAGAAATAGCAAAGTGATTTCTCATTTTAAGTTGCAGAGCTCAATGCTCCATTGTTCTAGTTTTATATAGTCAAATGCTCCCCTAGAGCTACCATTGTATCACGCACCAGTGCTTGCTGGGAGGAACATTAATAAAGAAGGAAGAATTCTTGGCAATGATGTTGTTGGCATTCCTGCTTCTGAGTTAATGGTATTTCATGTTTTAATGTTCTTTATGTCTTCTACTCTGATATGTTAAAATAGATTAACGACCACTTTTACTCCCGCTACTAATAAAATGCTAGGTGACGGTTATGTATTTCTTTGGTATTTAGTGTAGTCTATCAGAGTATTATTGATGTTCTGGACGTTTAAACATGACTGTAGTTAGATGAAATATTTCTAACCCTGCAGGATCTTTTTTTGTTTTATTTGCTAAGTGTAGAACGCTAGGGGAAACCTTACTTTATCGAATCTCCAGAGGTATTGAGTTGAAGAAACCAGCTATCCCCCTCAAAAATAGTCACTCCTCCCAAATGAGCCCTGTGCCGTCGTGACTTGACACCCAGGTGCTTGAAGGCTCAAGGAATATAATTTCCCCGAACAACCTTTACAGGCGAAGTTGGCCGGTATCCCCAGAACCCGGTGACAACTTATGACTATTGGCGGACCCGGTCAGCAAAACCCCGTCAACAGATTGGACTCAATATAAACCATAAACCTCCATGATTGTATGCTTTAAATCCACCTTGAAGAGAATGAATAAGTGTTTGAGGATGCACAAAGGATCTTGAAGAAAGATCACACCACCATGATGGCTAGATCTAGGGTTTGAATGATGAATCTTGAATGCTTGAACCAAATCCCTTCAAAGGCTTGAGAGCTTGAATCCTTGATCTTCAATGGATAACTTGAATGCTTGAGAGGAAGACTTGAACACCTTGAAAGCTTGATAACATGTATAAAAATGGATGCTTGAACCTTTTGCTTGATCACCTCTTCTTACTTGGTTGATGGTTAGAGAAAATGAGAGGAGAAAGCTTCCTTTTATATGAAACTAGGGCACAACCTTCTAAGGATGCTGACATAGGAGAATTAAATTCCAATTAGACCCATGCCCCTAGAAGAGGACCTATATTAAATATAATTTAGGATTTTCTGCTTCGGAACCCAAAACAGCCAACCCGAAAGCGGGAAAATGAATTTTTGATGACCTCCGGAAGCCGACAAGTTTCCAGTTTTAAAAGGGGGACCTAGGTCAAGGTCAAGTTCGACCCTGACCTAGGTCTAGGTTGAGGTTGACCTTGACCTAGGGGTTAGAACCCCTAAAAAAAGTGTCAGGTGGGATAGAAGGTGCCTGGAGAGGCCCAATCAGGGTCCTAAATAGGCACAGAGGCAGGAGATGATGCATAAAGGAGGGGACAGTATGATGGTGGTCAAAAAAATATCCTAAGGAGGGATAAACATTCTTAACATGGAAGGGCTTCCATTTTAAGACCATACATTAAGCTCCCACTTTAGTGGAAGTATGAAAATCAAACATGCTTTCGGTAAAGTTAGAAGAAAGACTCTGGTGGATCGCAACAAGATAGAACATCACTAAGTCAAGGACATAAGTCCTTAGACCAAGGATTCTAACTCAACATACATGCATAAAATATATGAAAAATAAAGATAAATCAATCATAGAAACATACATGATTACATAAGCAGGACAAGAGCAACACTATAGATAACATAGCTTCATGATCTAATCCTACTAGCATGAAAGCAAAAGAGAGAGAAGGGAAAGTGACTACCTCACCTAGTAAGATGCCCACCTTACTATGAATCACCAAGGAGGGAGAGCCCAATAGGTTCACCCATAAACTGTGCTTGTAATTGTAATGTGTCTTCTGACGGCTTTTGAAAATATCCATAGATCCACATTCTTGTATCACTATGAATATAAAATGTGTGTCTCTTCAGGATTTAGCAACTTATGTGCGTTACCTTCCAAGGATTTAGCATATTGAAAATTTAAAAAGGGTGCTTATCTCTTTAGGATTTAGCAACTTATGTGTGTTACCTTCCGAGGATTTAGCAAGAATAAAAGTAAAAATGCGCGTCTCTTCAGGATTTAGCAACGTATGTGTGTTACCTTCCGAGGATTTAACATGCTACATAATGTAAATTAATGTAAAATATAGTACAAGGGAGACCCTATATATTCCCCCTCCTTATCATGACTACCCACTAGGTAGGATAAGGAAGAGAAAGAGGATACCTACTTCACAAGGTAAGGAGATATCCAGCTTAACAACAATGTATACCATATCCTTAGCGAAGAGTCTTGACCCTTACATCCAAGAACATAGATAATTGTGAAATGGATATGTCACTTATGGAAAAAGGATCCTCTAAAGGGAAGAGATCTTATCATCAAGACCCTCAGCATAGAGGAGTGCTTAGGATAAAATGTCATCTTCTAAAGAAAAGAGGGACCAAAGATTCAAACATCAAGCCCCCTGTAATCAAGAGGAAGAGGAATCTTTGGATGAAGGCATCAAACTATAACCCAAAGCAAGAGCAAGAGTTTATAAAAAGCATGATTTGCAAAATAAAGAAGAGGTGATGACCTAGGACAATCACCTCTCATATAAGAGGGTATCCATAGTCAAAAACATACATCTTTATAAGGAGATAATGTTATATGATAAACAAATGCCACTATGCCAAGGAAAGTAAATCTTTAGATAGAGAAAGAAGGAAAATACCTTTCCCCCCAGGTGTGTAGGCAAGGGATATATCAAATTATATCAAGATATTTTATAGCAAAGAGATATCTTGACAAAACAAATGTTCTAGAAAATATAACATGAATGATTTATAGAGATTTATAAGGATAGAATATAGAAAGAATAAACAACTAAACTCCAAACAAGATACATGCTAAGAGAAAAATGGATCCTCGAAGACTGGAATAAAATACCTCTTTCCCCGTAGTGAAGAGACAAGAGGAAAAATCCAATCTAACTTGTAGAGGAATGAGGGGAATGCCCTATATCAAAATTATGAAGAAATTGTAATACTGCACAGGAATGAGATATAATTCCAAAGGCAGCTCTTTCTCTAACATATAGCTTGAAATGCACACAATCAGAAAGTAAATGTAAATATTACTATAATGAAAAGGAAATTTATATTTGGAGAGAGCATTTCTCATAATAGGTTTGAAGATTTCTTTCTTGGAATTCATTAATTGGACATACACTTTCTTAGCCACATCTTGAGGAGTATCAGGGTGATCTAAAGAAGGTGTTGGAAGAAGAACATGAAGAGGAGGACGGTGGTTAAGGTCAAACACCCTAGTTGGAGGAGGTGGGAAACCTATACCATGCATATCTTGTTTAGTAGATGAATGAATCAGGTTTTTAATGCCTTGTTCATTGATACCAAGTCCTAAACCTTTATAGCCTTGTTTATCCACCATAGTATATCCGGTAGTGTACCTATCTTGCAAAGCTTCAATAGGAGGAGATTGATTATGGTGCTCATGAGAAAATGTTGTGTATGGTGGAATGATAG
>MU226880.1:3746361-3765408 GCA_018584345.1 Thuja plicata | reverse complement strand
AGGAGGTGAGGTATCATCAACCCAATTCTTCACATAATCCAAAAGAGTAATGAGTCCACTACACAAATCTTTAATGAAAGTTTTGAAAGTAGGAAGAGTAGTATTGGTTAATCTCAAAATAGCATAATAAAGTGAAATATGAATATTAAAAAACATGATGAAATGGATGATACTCACATAGACATCATAGGTACTATAAAGAGATGCTAAAAGAAGCATAATAAGAAAAAAAGCGATACACCAAATGATCTTCATAATGAATGAGATGCAAGAAGTGTTGTGTTTTTATGAATATATATATATATATTTGTATTTTAAAATGCAAGAGCATAAAATAAAATTTAATATGTATGCAAGAGCTAATGTGAGAGGCAAAGCATCCAACACTAACAAGAAAGAGTTGTCTATCGCGGGTTCACCAAAATGTAAAGGAAGAAAATTGATTTGGTGGTGTGTTGTATTTCCTCAACCTTTACATTTAATTGTTTGTTTTGAATGGATGTGATATTTTAATGTGATTAAGCATGTAGGGGGAAGGAAGATAAGATGTCCCTCTTTTATCCCCAAATGCACAAATGAAAGATCTAAATTGGTTAACCCTAAAGTAGGATCAATGTGCAAATGAATCAACCATTTAGAAATGAGAGAAAGGAAGGATATCTTAAATTCTATTTTATGATTAAGGAAATATGATATATGATAGTAATTGAAAAGAATGAGAGGAAGTACCAACATTAAAGAAACGCAGATCAAAGAATGCTATTTTCTGAGGTCTATACTCTATTTCTGGAAAATCTAAAGTATGACCCGAAACTGGAATGCAGAGACAGACAAAACCCATAAATGTTTTTTTATCCGACACCGTCTTATGAAAAAGGTCGACCTTGACCCACTAATCTCACCCCTAACCCAATAATCTCGACCCTAACCTACACAGGTCTGACAAAAAATCTATTCGCGGATCCCAATAGTTTGCTGAAAAGGGTATCCAGATCTGAGATTAAATCTTCGATCCTGAGCCTATACCTGCAAGAAAAAGTGAATTGTTTGTTGGGGGGGAGGGGTTTTCCTTAGTCAAACCCCAATTTAAGAATTAACCTTGAAATCAATAAAGTATAGAATGCTAGCAAGTAGTAGAATTGAATCTAATAACGAAGTTATGATATTCAATAGATATGCAATTGTAATTCAAATGTAGCAAGTATGTAAATATGAAAGCTTGGACTCAATAGAAACCATAAACCTCCATGATTGTATTCTTGAAATCCACCTTGAAGAGAATGAATAAGTGTTTGAGGATGCACAAAGGATCTTGAAGGAAGATCACACCACCATGATGGCTAGATCTAGGGCTTGAATAATGAATCTTGAATGCTTGAACCAAATCCCTTCAAAGGCTTGAGAGCTTGAATCCTTTATCTTCAATGGAGAACTTGAATTCTTTAGAGGAAGACTTGAACACCTTGAAAGCTTGAAAACATGTAGAACAATGGATTCTTGAACCTTTTGCTTGATCACCTCTTCTTACTTGGTTGATGGTTAGAGAAAATGAGAGGAGAAAGCTGCCTTTTATATGAAACTAGGGCGCAATCTTCTAAAGAGGAAAAAATAGGAGAATTAAATTCCAATTAGACCCATGCCCCTAGAAGAGGACCTATATTAAATATAATTTAGGATTTGCCGCTTCAGAACCCAAAACAGTCGACCGAGAAGCGGGAAAATGAATTTTTGATGACCTTTGGAAGCCGACAAGTTTCCAGTTTTGAAAGGGGGACCCAGGTCAAGGTCTAGGTCGACCCTAAACTAGATCAAGGTTGAGTTAGACCCTGACCTAGTTCAAGTTCGAGGTCGAACTTGACCCAGGGGGTTAGAACCCCTAGAAAAAGTCTCAGGTGGGATAGAAGGTGCTCGGAGAGGCCCAATCAGGGTCCTAAACAGGCACGGAGGTAGGAGATGATGCAAAAAGGAGGGGAAAGTATGATGGTGGTCAAAAACATCCCCTAAGGAGGGCTAAACATTCTTAACATGGAAGTGCTTCCATTTTAAGATGATACAATTACTATGTTGTTGGAAACACTTGGGGGGGGGGGTGAATCAGTGTTTAGCTAATTATTCAATTTCAACACTTTAAACATAAATAAATTAGATATTACTTGAAGCTTAACACAAGTTCACATAACACATAATATGATTATGGGGAAACCTTGATTAGAAGAAAACCCCGGTGGGAATTAGTACCCACAAATATTATACTAGTATAATGAACCTATTAAAGTTCCTTTGCCCTGTTAGGAGCAGTCTTTACAATGCAAGTATAATGACCTGGTCAAAGGCCTAACCCTATTAGGGGTCTTTTACAAAAACCCCTGTTAGGGGTGAGGACTCACTGTCCAAGAGCTCACTGCTCAATGAGAAAGAAGGCTACAACCTCCTGAGAATAGATATGCACTATATCTAGAAGTGAACTATTGTTTGTGACACAGATGTCTGGTCAGTTCCAGTTATGCGCTTATGCTCTTATCTTCTTTAAGGGCTCTATCTCATTCTCATATCTTCATACTACTCTACTTATATATCTTCTCTGACTAATTCTTGGACCCTTCAAATATAACTTTACATTGCATATATATATGTTTATGCCTGAATAGATGCGACTATAAACAAGACCTTAGTCGGCCCAAAAACAACATTCACAACGCTTCCAAACAAATTGGCTTAAGCGTGTTTATAGAAATTTTTAATACATGATTACAAAATTATTACAATAGGCACTTAGCCTTTACATAACAAAAGATTACACGCTAATCAAAATCATGAAGTCAGCTTCATACTCTGTATTCTGAACTTCTAGTGTACTTGTTCTTTCTATAACTTGTTCGTACTACCATTTTGTACCATGTGTGTATAGGATAAGCATAAAAACATACCATAGAGATTAATTCTAAATGTGCATAACCTGATGTGATTGTACACATGTGTGCTGATGCCCTGATCGACTGCAAGTCACTGTTCTGTTCTGTCTTCTACACTTAGTCAATTTTCACTTCATAGTTTATTGTCAAAACTTCATATGAATTTGTTGCCATAATGACAACACAAAAGAATCCATCTACTCCCTGGGAGTCAACTTGCCAATTCAATCTCCCCCTTTGTCATTAATGGCAACAAAGGAATGTGGCCAAGTTACTCAAAATTGACTAACACCCAAAAATTGTATTCATTACATACACTACTCCCCATATATACTTTTTTCATTATATATATTACTCCCCCTTTGACATTAATGACAAAGGTGTCAAAAACCTATAAGTTTCTAGATACTTACTCCATGTATACATCTGGATATACAATCTGAAGATTCTTCATCTCTTGCTACCAGAATGCCTTCATTGCATCAACTGTCTAGAGATGGGCACATAGAGAATATGTGAGATTCTCCATTTTTTCAGATTCATGTAGGGACCTTGATCATACATGACAATAGTGGCATCAATCTGTTTAATGTTCTCATCCAGAACCGCTAAGGAGGGCACAAGTGCATTTCTCAGTTGAGTCTGCCTGATCCTTATCTTAGTGATCTCCATTTTAGCTTTTTCTATCTTGTCCAGTTGACCTTGATAGATATTTTTGTAGATGTTCATGTCTTGTGTGGATGTTTCAATTGATTGAATTTTTTCTACTTTCTTGTCCGCAGGCACTAGGTCATTCAAAATCTTTACTGATCCCAAGAAGAGAGGGTTTCTCATAACCTGTTTCTCTTTGGATTTTTCCATGGCTAGCACACTGATCTTTATTAAATCTTCTTCTCCCCATGCATCCAGACTTGCTGAATCAGGAGTTAAACCTGACAACAATGAGTTTGATGGTTGAATGGATGGTGTGAATATAGTATTCTGACTAGTATCCATGCATTCAATTTTTACTGGGATTTCCATAACTAGTATCTCATTAGTTTGATTGTCTTTCTCTTTATTCAAATCTGTTGAATCATTAGGGGGGACTTCATCTTACTGTAAAGATGTGTCATCAGTGCATACCTCCTTTGTTTCTTTAGTGCTTACAAATGCTTTATCAACTTTGTCCATATCATTATCAGAAGCTATCATGGATAGCTTGATATTATCAATCACTATAGTGTCCCCTGAATCTTTTGTTGTATCAGAAGTTATTGAAACTGAGGGCGTTGACACATGTGGACCTTTCTTAGGTGCATTCTGAATTACTAGTTCTACAACCTGTTTAGGAGGAGCTAGAGTTGCCTTAGCTATAGGCGCCATTGATGGATACATATGTCTATCTAGAAATACCCGCTCAAATGCTTTATGAGTCTCTTCACCAACCAGATCATACTCCTTGTTCATGATATGGAGAATTCTTGTTTTGGTTCTTAGGTGCGGCTTTACTAAATCCAACAGAATGACTTTCTCATCATGCGAGCACATCGGGAGAAGACTATCCAATGTTTCTTCTCTTATCCTCATATCCTCTTCAATTTCTTGCCTCTTTAACATATCAAGTATGTTCCATACCTTGTCTGGTATGACAGTTTTGAGTTCCAATACTATCCTTTTGAACTTAATCACTTGAGAGATGATCATATAATGAATCTCTGATTTGTCTATCTCTTGATATTTGTCATATACATTCTTGAGATATTCTAGTCTTCCTTCATTAAAAATTCTGTTCCTTAAGACATTAAGACTAGGTCTGAAACCTACCTCAGGAGGGGCTTGTGTGTTCTCTACCTTGCTCCTTGTAGTTCTTGAGGATGGATGACTTGTGGGAACTTGCTTCTTCCTTCTAGCCATCTTGCTAGGTACTGATGGTGGAGATGCTTCCATAACAATGGTGGTTGATGGTGTAGATGTATCTTCATTTGATTTCTTCTTCTTCTTAGGCATATCACCAGTCTTTTCCATTTTTACTTCAGTGGGAGTGTTCTCAATTTCTTTGGCAATCTTATCTTCTCTAGCTCTATCAAGATCTTTTTGTGTGACACCATGAAATTTTAGAATATTTGAGGTAATCCTTGATGCCTTCCTTTTGTTGTCAACATTGTATAAGACAGAATCTACTTGATTTGTCTTTTCTCTGTAAGTACCCCATCTAGGTTCATTGGGATCCTTGGGCACAGATAGGAGGACTTGTGCATAACCTTCCAAAACATGTTCTTCAACTTCATAACCAAGAGGGTGAATCTATTTTGTTCTAGGCTCAAATGCCTCCATGCAAGTATAGTCAATCTCCACCATGAAGCATATGGTGTCTTTGTACTTCTCAACAATTTTCTCAAGTATCCTGAACCTCTTCTACATCTTGATCCTGAAAGTTTTGATATCCATGTCCATAGAATCCTTTGTACTACTCTCTGATGTAGCTTTTAGTGATATCTGAGACATAGTGGGCTTGCTCCTATCTAGGTAAAGATTTGCAACTTTACCAACAATGTGGAAGTATAAATAGATGATCAAAGAGCCAAACCTAAATATCTTGCTCTTGTCATGCTTAATGGATTTGATATTCTCTATCAATTGTGTGCGCAATAATTCACAAAGATTGTACTGAGTGTTATCTCTTACTATCCTTCTTGCTGCCAGAACTATTTCTGCAGACACACTATTCAGTCTGCTTGCTTAATGAAACTTGTATCAATAGTCAATAGTCATGCCGCACCTATCACTTCTAGATAAGCAAACTTGTTCAACCTGCTTCTTGACATCCTTGCCAGTAGGAAGAACTGGTCCAGTCTTGGGAAGTCCAGTCATCTCATGAATTAGATCTGTAGTGATGCGGACAGGAACCTCACCTATCCGGTATAGGTCATCATGTATCCTGCTTAGTAATATCTTCACCCATTCTGGCTCATAGAACTCGTGCGCATTGGAATACTCAAAGATAGGGTTATCAGTGAGATGTGCGTATTCATCCTTGAATGTATAGTCTAGTTTCATCATAGAGCCCATGAGAGATGCAATGATGTTGTCTCCAACTATTTCCTTCTTGTAATAAACATATGCGTCGATGTCTTCTACATGTACGACTCCAAGCGGAGTCCTAGAGAATGCTCCTTTGACATCATCTAGTATGGACTTGAATGGATGCTTCTTAAAAATAAATCTCTTCCTTTCAGCAATGTCGAATATAATAGGGGTTGCCATAATTACTTGCAACTAGGTTAAGTAGGGTTTCATGATGATTCTGAAATGACGCGACTGCTAGGGTTCCGATCCAATCATTAATCCATTCACAAACCAACTAATCCTTTAAGCTGTAGTGCTTTGATGCTCGATGCTTATCTTCTTTCTGAATGCTTCAATCTCAAATGCAAAGTGAGGTTTATAAGATCTTTTGCCAATTTATATAAAGATCAGTTGCATTTAATGCTCGTTGCCATAAAGCGGTTTACAGAGAGAATTTCAAACTTTGTTATGAACGAAGTAAAGGCAATGCGTGAATGCATACAACCTTAATTCATGATCACATGCATGAATCCATAGGTGCATACTCAGAGGTGAGTATACCATCCACACAAGGGTTCAGAGCTAGAATAGCTCCCCCCTAAGACCATGAGGGTCAACTATCCAGAAGTAGAAGGTGCATCCACTGAGGATGCATCTACTACCATGTTCTCTTCATTATCCTTCTTTACTTCGACCCATATTTTATCTGAGTTAGCTTTAGCTTCCACAAACTTAACTTCTCCTGATTCTTCAAATAAAGACTTCTTAGGATTCTCTTGTCATTTTGTTCTTGATCTGCAAGACCTTGAGATGTGTCCACCCTTTCCACATGAATGAAAAATGATAGGAGTTGTAATGTTGTTATTCATCATGCTGCATTGCTTGGCTACGTGTCCATTGTACTTACATATCTGACATGTAATGTTTTGCAAGTTTCTTTGAGGTTGATTTCTCTGATTGAATTGAGCTTGATTCCTTTGGTTCAGTTGTGGCTGATTTCTTTGATTTGTTCTGCAATGAATAGCCCTATGACCAAACTTATTGCAGGAGTAACAGTAACCATTGAAGGGTCTTACATTCTTACAATCTCTTGCCAAGTGTCCATGCTTGTTACAGGCATAGAAAGTATAGTTGACTACCTTGTGCTTATCTTTTGGTGGTTCTGCTTTGGTCTCTTCATGATTCTCAGTTTTCTTTTCTTCTGAAGATTCTGTTTGAGCTTTATTTCTTTATTGTAATGTGTTGATCTCAATTTGAGCTAGACTGTATCCCATACCAGTGGTATCACCTTTTAGTTTTTGTGCATAAAGCTGTGATTGAATTAGATCAGAACTTGTGTGAAGTTTATCAATCTTGTCTTTTTCTCCTGATAATTCAGATTCAATCTTATTCTTGATGTTTTCCAACTCCAAGATTTTCATATTGGCTTGAATGAGTTCTTCATCTAACTGTTTATTTTCTTTGTTCTTCTCTTCAATAGTTGTTAGACTATCAATTAATTGATCATTCAATTCTTCTATCTTATCCTTTAAAGATAAGTTTTCTTCATTCAGTTTCTTGACCATTTTCCCCAAATCATTCATAGAGCAATCTTTCAGATCTTTTCTTATTTTCTTGATAAGTATTTGTGAGCCATCAACTTTTAGCTTAAGTTCCTCATTTTCTTTCTCAGATTTGTCTAGATCTTCAAGGGCTGCTTCAAGATTCTTTTTTAGATGTTTGACTTCTACTGAATCCATGATCTCCTCAAGTGGTTAAACTTTTCTCTCTGAGGACTAGAGCTCTGATACCAATTGTTGGGAACACTGAGAGGGGGGGGGGTGAATCAGTGTTTAGCTAATTATTCAATTTTAGTACTTTAAACATAAATCAATTAGATATTACTTGAATCTTAACACAAGATCACATAACACATAATATGATTATAGGGAAACCTTGATTATAGGAAAACCCTGGTGGGAATTAGTACCCACAAATATTGCACTAGTATAATGAACTTGTTAAAGTTCATTTGCCCTATTAGGAGCAGTCTTTACAATGCGAGTACAATGACCTAGTTAAAGGCCTGACCCTGTTAGGAGTCTTTTACAAACAACCCTGTTAGGGGTGAGGACTCATTGTCCAAGAGCTCACTGCTCAATGAGAAAGAAGGCTACAACCTGCTGAGAATAGATATGCACTATATCTAGAAGTGAACTGATGTTTGTGACACAGATGTCTGATCAGTTCTAGTTATGCACTTATGCTCTTATCTTCTTTAAGGGCTCTATCTAATTCTGATATCTTCATACTTCTCTAAATATATATCTTCTCTGACTACTTCTTGGACCCTTCAAATATAACTTTACATTGCATATATATATGTTTATGCCTGAATAGACGCGACTATAAACAAGACCTTAGTCGGCCCAAAAACAACATTCACAACGCTTCCAAACAAATTGGCTTAAGCGTGTTTACAACAATGTTTAATACATGATTAAAAACTTATTACAATAGGCTCTTAGCCTTTACATAACAAAAGATTACACGCTAATCAAAATCATGAAGTCGGCTTCATACTCTGTATTCTGAATTGCTAGTGTACTTGTTCTTTCTGTAACTTGTCTGTACTACCATTCTGTACCATGTGTGTATAAGATAAGCATAAAAACATACCATAGAGATTAAGTCTGAATGCGCATAACCTGATGTGATCGTACGCATGTGTGCTGATGCCCTGATCGACTACAAGTCACTGTTTTGTTCTGTCTTCTACACTTAGTCAATTTTCACTTCATAGTTTACTGTCAAAACTTCATATGATTTTGTTGCCATAATTACAACACAAAATAAGCCATATACTCCCTGGGAGTCAACTTGCCAACACATGTTACATTTAAGATAAAATAAGATTAGAATAAGATTAGGGACGTGGTTACTGATTAGATGTAGATTTTAGAGTTAACATTAATATAATAGGTAGTGTGATGTAGGTATTAGAGTTATGATTATGATCATGCTTAGTAAGACAATTAGGGTTAAAATTAGAGTTAGATTTAATATAGTAGTAGATTGAGATATAGGTGTAGTGTTGGATTATCTGGTAAGGTTAAGTGATGCAGGAGCATCCGAGGGTCATATCTTTTGACTCGGATGTGGGTTTTGGCTGAAATTTTATAGGCAGTTGCGTGAGGAAGAGTTATTTGGATTGGAAATTGAGCTCAACTTGATTGGTGGCTATTTCGACATCTTTTTGGGAGCCGTAAATTTCATCTTGGCCACCAAAATGGGCTTTTCTTATTTTTTTTCTAGTTTTTTAGAAAAAAAAAATTTGTAATAATTTTGAAATCATGTTTTTGATTTCGTGGGTTAGTTGGCAACTCGTCTTTCCTTAGTTGGGGGCTTTTCTTGGGAAAAATAAGGATTCATAGGATGAGTTTTGAAAATTACCCAAAAAAGGAAAAAAAAAATTGCTTTTTCTATTTTTCCTGAAAAAATTGCCAAATATGGCAATTTTTGGAATTGTATAAGTTGGAGTTTTTTCATTGTTGAGGTAGAGTATATTGGAGAATTTAATGAAGAGTTTGGAGTTTTGAGAATTTATTTTGTGTTTTTTTTTTATGAATTAGTGTTCTTGAAGGGTTTGGGCTACATCATTAAGGGCTTGGTATTTTTTAATAACATTGATTAGGGTTAGGGTTAGAAGTAGGGTGAGGATCAATACAAGAATTAGGGTTTGAAAAGGGACGTGATGAGAGATGACATGCAGGGTTTAGAGTTAGGATGAGTACATCATACTTATTAGTATTAGAGTTACAATTAGAGTTGGTAATGTGATGTAGGTATTAGAGTTACGATTACGATCATGCTTAGTAAGAAAGTTAGGGTTACAATTAGAGTTAGCATTAATATAGTAGGTAGTGTGAGATTTAGAAGTAGTGTTAGATTATTTTGTAAGGTTAAGGGCTTGGTATTTTTTTATAAATTGATTAGGGTTAGGGTTAGAAGTAGGGTTAGGATCAATGTAAGAATTAGGGCTTGAAAAGAGATGTGATGAGAGATGACATGAAGGGTATAGAGTTAGGATAAGTATCGTACTTATTAGTATTAGAGCTATGATTAGAGTTGGTAATGTGATGTAGGTATTAGAGTTATGATTACAATCATGCTTAGTAAGACAGTTATGGTCATAATTAGAGTTAGCATTTATATAGTAGGTGGTGTGAGATTTAGGCGTAGTGTTGGATTATTTGGTAAGGTTAAGGGTTTGGTATTTTTAATAAAATTGATTAGGGTTAGGGTTATAATTAGGGTTAGGATCAATGTGAGAATTAAGGTTTGAAAAGGGATGTGATGAGAGATGACATGAAGGGTTTAGTATTTGGAATAATATCGTACTTATTAGTATTAAAGTTGTGATTAGAGTTAGTGATGTGATGTAGGTATTAGAGTTACGATTATGATCATTCTTAGTAAGATAGTTAGGGTTACAATTAGATTCAGCATTAATATAGTAGGTAGTGTGAGATTTAAGCGTAGTGTTGGATTGTTTGGTAAGGTTAAAAGGGCTTGGTATTTTTTTATAACATTGATAGGTTTAGGGTTAGAAGTAGGGTTAGGATCATTGTGAGAATTAAGGTTTGAAAAGGGATGTAATGAGAGATGACATGCAGGGTTTAGAGTTAGGATGAGTATCATACTTATTAGTATTAAAGTTATGATTAGAGTTGGTAATGTGTTGTAGGTATTAGAGTTACAATTACGTTCATGCTTAGTAAGACAATTAGGGTTACAATTAGAGTTCACATTAATATAATATAATAGGTAGTGTGAGATTTAGGCGTAGTGTTGGATTATTGGGTAAGGTTAAGGATTTGGTATAGTTTTATAACATTGATTAGGGTTAGGGTTATAAGTAAGGTTAGGATATTGTGAGAATTAGGGTTTCAAAAGGGATGTGATGAGAGATGACATGCATGGTTTAGAGTTAGGACCAATATCATACTTATTAGTATTAGAGTTACGATAAGAGTTAGTAATGTGATGTATGTATTATAGTTAGGATTAGGATCATGCTTAGTAATATTATTAGGGTTACAATTAGAGTTTTAGTTAATGCTAATTATAGTTATCATGAAATATAACATGTAGGGAACTACTTAATGTTAGTAATATGGTATGTTTAATTCAAGTTGATGATTTGCGTTAATGTTCTTGAAATAATGGTTATACGTAGAATGAATATTAACGTTAGGATTAGGATTATGCTTAGAATTAGCATATGGGTTTTATACATAATTTAGTGCCTAACATATCAGAGAGATGTGTTTTGTAAATATTCATTCACATTTATTTTGGATATCTATTGAAGGCAACGATTAATATTAGAAATACAAAGTTCAACAAAATATGTTGCAAAACATTGTAAGTATACTTGTAAACATCACTTGAATAGTGAAAATAATTTATTATTCTCTTGTTCATAAAACTTACATAGATGAAAGGAGAAATATAAGTCCCAGTACAACTATTTATTTGAAGTAAAAAGTGGAAAAACCCAAGATAAGAATGTACTATATAAAAAAAATTTCTCCGTAATTATGTAAGTACATCACATATTCTTCAACATATGTAAGTTCAGACGCTGGAAGATCAGCTGGAAGTTGTTTAGTATGGGTTGCTGGAAGTTTTTTCTTTTTTGGCTTTTCGTCGGCTGGGAGCTTGTTTCTGTTTTGTTATTTTGTAATGTAAGTTTATGTTATATCCGGGGTTTAGCCCTCTCTTGGTTTTCTGTCTCTTTTAACAGATAGTTGTTTCCTTTCTCTTCGTTGTTTATCTTTTGGCTTATTGTAAGGGTTTCAGGGCCCCTTCGAAACGTGTTGTTACCTTAATAAAAAACAATTAAAATTGTATTGTGAACTTTATTTGCACAATGATCGTGGTAGAATTCTTTCATCATGGATGGAAACACATCTAATTTTGCAGATGTGTCACGCACAAATCTCACAACATCTTCCATCTGCATTATTTCTAGTTCTTCTACATAATCAATTGACAACGCCGCGTTCTCCACAACTTTGATTATATTTGTGCACGACTCTTTAATTATTCATGCACGAATAATTAATAGGGTGGCATTGCCCTCCATATTTAAATGATTTAAAATATTAGTATACCTATACTAAATCTAACTATTTGAATAAAAAATAAGTTATAAACTAAATACAATACTACAACTAAATCTAATACTACATTTTAATTAAAACGTGAAAAGAAGAGTTAAATCTAAATATAAAGGCAACATTTAAACATAAAACTAAATACAATACTACAACTAAATCTAATATTACATTTTAATCAAAACATGAAAAGAAGATTTAAATCTAAATATAAAACCAACATTTAAATCTAAATCTAAATACAATATTTAAACCTAAATTTAAAAACAACCTTTAAATCTAAATATAATAACTACATTTAAATCTAAATCATAACACAACATTTAAATCTAAATTTAAAAACAACATTAAAAACTAAAAGGCTTACTTCGACTTATTTGTGCTTGCTCTTCCCTCCTTCTCCAAATCTCCTTCTTCTCCAAATCTCTCCTCCAAATCTCCTTCTTCTCCAAATCTCTCCTCCAAATCTCAAACCTTCTCAAAATCTCTCTTCTAAAAAAATATCTCCCTCTCCAAATCTCTCTTCTCCAAATTTCTCTCCTTCTCCAAATCTATGCACCTCTTTGCAAAACAAAAATGAAATGGTAGAAGACACATTTATAATATTTCTACATCTCCTCATCTTCTCAAAAAAATGACTCTTTGTTTTCCCCGTGACTCTTTGTTTGCCAGAAAATGTGTCTCTTAGAATTCCTTGAATTTTTTTTTTAATGCCCATATGTGGGCATTTTTGTTCTTTAAAAAAAAATAAAAAAAATTGAAACCACGATTAGTGGTTGGCGTGTTTAATTAATTTTAAAAAAAAAAAGTAATTGTGGGAATTGACGGGGTCACCACCCCCCGTAACTTGCCCTTGGGCGCCATACCACGTGGCCCCTGCGGCGGGTGGGGTTTCCCCCACGCTGTCGCCGAAAGCATATGTTGTACAGTCGACTGCCTCCCTGCGGCGATAGCGTGGGGGAAACCCCACCAGCCACAGGCGTGGGGAACCCCAATGTACGCGGGGCCCACGAGGTACCGCATGGCGTCGAAGTTACCCCCATGTACCCTTTTAATTTTTTTTTTTTAAATTTTTTTTTTTTGCTAACTCCAAGTGCCAAATGGAAAATGGAGTTTAATTCGACCTTTTGTCCATTATTTTTTCATTGTTTTAATGTCATTTGGCATTTTTAATTTTAATTTATCTTTTTAATATTTGTGAATGACATTTGGCATATTTAATTTTAATTTGGCTTTTCAAATATTAATTCGTTTGTAACTGAACCCAGTTATTTTTTCCTTACACAACATATTCCTGGCATATTCCCATGCTGGTAATCTGTGCTCCCATTGTATAAATGTCGCTCGGTGTAATAAACTCCAAAATAATTAAAACATTAATTTCACACCAACTACTACAATAACCAATTATAAAACCAATTCTGTTTTGTGATGTTTACAAACTGACAAACCACATATAATAATAAATCTCACTTCCATTCACAAAAAAACTTGAAGCCAATTCTTCCCATGAGAAAGACAACATGAACAGTTGCATATATCCCTCTCTTATCTTCCATTTATGAAGCATTCTAAGTTCAATATACTATTTTGTATGATGAAATATTCATTGATGATTTGTTCAATAAGAACACATTAATTTTAATCTTTTACTTATAAATAGAATTAGTTGTAATATTTATGAGATGAATGTACATTCATCTATTGTAATTTTTTTATATTTTTTGTTAAAACAATTATGAGTAAATATATATATATATATATTCTTGGACAAATTTTAATATTTTTTAAGAAAATAGAAAGATGGTTTATCACAAAACAAGGATTCTAATATCAAAACTTCAATTTTAAATATATGAAGGATTCTATCAAAACTTCAATTTCAAATATATGAAGCATTCTAATTTGAATTTACTATTTTGTATGATGGAATGTCTATTGATGATTCATTTAATAAAACATGTTCATTTTAATCTTTTATTTGTAATTAGAGTGATTGTGTGTGGAAATCTAATATTGTGAACTCCAAAAGACTTAAAACATCAATTCCACAATAGCCAATTGTAAAACCAATTCTTAGTTGTAACATTTACAAACAGATAAGACCAATACATTAATGAATCTCTCTTCCATTTAAAAAATTCAATTGCCAATTGTAAAACCAATTCTTATTTGTAATGTTTACAAATTGATAAGGCCCATACATTCATTAATGAATCTCTCTTCCATTTAAAACAAATCGATTGCCAATTGTAAAACCAATTCTTATTTGTAACGTTTACAAACTATAAGGCCCATACATTAATGAATCTCTCTTCCATTTATAAGAAAACTTGAAACTATTTTTCCTATATGTCAGAGACAACATGAATAGTTACATATGTCGGTCCCTTCTTTTCTCTTATTATCTTTTTCCCAACAATAAAGCACAAAGTAAGAATTTGACAAATAACTTGACATGGTCAAATCCAAAAACACCCTTACATGACATCACAACACGTGAAAATCTAATATTATAAATTATAAAAGACTTAGAACATCAATTCCACACCAACTACTACAACAATGCCATTTACAATAGCCAATTGTAAAACCAATTCTCATTTGTGATGTTTACAAACTAACAAACCACATATAATAGTAAATCTGACTTCCATTCACACGTACATGAAACCAATTCCTCCAATGATAGAGACACAATTACATATATTTGTATCTTCTCTTCTCTTATTATATATGAAGTAAGAATCTAACAAATAACTTGACATGATCAAGTCCAAAAACACCCTTAAATGACATCACAACACGTGAAGATCTAATATTATAAACTCCAAAAGACATAGGACATTGATTCCAGACCAACCATTACAATAGCCAATTGTAAAACGAATTCTCATTTGTGATGTTTACAAATTGACAAATCACATACAATAATGAATCTCGCTTCCATTCAAACATACATGAAACGAATTCCTCCAATGACATAGACAACATGAACAATTACATATACCCCCTTTATTTTCTTCTCTTCCATTCACACCACACACAAAACAACGTGCTCTCTTTCATCCCAATGATAAATCACAAAGTATGATTCGAAACATTGATACAAAAACTACATACACAATCTAATCTGAAAGCACTGCAAACATAAACCAACTGAACATTGGTGTTCATGCAAACAAAGCACTTTCCTATCAACGAAGTGGGTCCATTACCATACAAAGGTTTCTTTCTATGGCCGTTTTTCCTGCCTATTCAAGCGGACCCATTTCCAACATTCCTTTCCACTCAAGGAACGACACGTTATTCCATGGCCTTTCCTACGTACAGTCCTTATCGTCTAAAAAATTTGTCAACATCCCCATGCCATCATAATCCGTAGCACAGACCTATTCCTAGGCTTGCGTGGAAGTTCATCTATCCTCCACAAAAATCCACTGTTTTATAGTCAAGTAGGTAACGGTGCAATCACAATATAGACACACAAACACAAAACACATAAATAAACCCAATAATGTAGTCCCATTTCTCTTTCTTTCTCCATCTCCTCTGCCACATTTGACGGACCCAGCCCCACAAAAGCCCCGGATATTCTGCAGAGAAACGAGATTTATGTGCTAACAGAAAGACCCAAAAACAAACAAATGAAAACTGACAGGACTTCATATTCAGAGATTTCATGGGCCCCTTCAAGATATTCTCTCAGAAAACCTCTGGTCGGTGCTCCACAAGCACAAACATTTCATCACATTTTATCATATCATATGATTCCTTACAAACAAACTCCCCATTTCCTATTAAATTACATGTCCATCCAATCCAAGTCAACCTGAACCTTCCCCACTTAACTTTATCCTTTCAAATTCCATACATTTTGATTGTTTGTTTGCATCCAAATCATTCCTTCCACAACACCTATTGGTTATGTTCATGGGTCCCATTTGTAAGGTTGAGAAACCCTAACAACCTACATTCATTATTATCATACTTGTTCTCAAATCTGCATGTCAGTCTGCAAAGATCTCAGTGTCTAAGGAATCATGTGCATCTGCTCACAACAAAAGTCCAGAGACAAGTGAAACGCCTGCCACTTTACTAAACAAAGGGGGGCACTAAAGTTGCTTAAGTAACTGTTCTACTGGGTGTCGGCCATGACAGCAATCTTCAGTCCAAATAGTTTGGATTGAATCCACACCGTTCAGTTTTTGTGGGCCTTTTTCTCTGAAACCAACCTCCCCCCATCCATTAGGGGCTCTTTTTTAAAGATGGTTTTTTTTTCCCATGTGTTGTTATGCCCATTTTGGCACATGGAAAGAAAAGACAGCTAGCTACTATTATGTCCGTATTGACTCTTCAAATTTTTGAGTTTTCTTTGTAGTTTTTTTGTACATGGGTTCATAAAATATTTGAGGTTGCAGAGTTTGGACCACAGAACTGCAGAGTTTGGACCACAGAACGGCTTCTTGTGCCATCTTTTATTGTATTATCAGTCAAGTGACGTGTGATATAGTTTTAGTCAAGGAAGTTGTTAACTTAGAGTCTCCTTTCCACTTTGGATTGATGGGCTTTTGCAGGGTTCAAAGCATATGCCGTGTTTGCATTGTCTTGTGCTTGTTTTGTGTGTCTCTGATAATGATGGAAAATGGGCTGTTCGACAATTGGTAGATTTGTAATAAGTTCTCTCTTATCCTCTGCAATATTTCCCAGTTTTAGTTGACTAGGTCGATGGGTTAATTTGACCAATGTGTTAAATCATCAACTTTTTATAGCTGGCTATATTTTTAGATTGGATTGGCTAATGTTTTAGATGATATGATGGATCATAAGATAATTGACCAATATGTGTTATATCATTGGATGATGGATCTTATGAGAACTGATTCTTATTGACTAATGTGATAAATCATCAACTTTTTATAGTTGGGTATATTTTTAGATTGGATTATGTTATAGTTGGGTATACTTTTAGATTGGATAATGTAATGTTTTAGATCATATCTTATGATGGATCGTCAACATAAGGTAGCATAAAGTAACAAGAAGACAACTATAATTAAGATTATGTAAAATGAAGATTGTTTTTCTAATTTATGCAAGTGCTTAAATTAACTTGAATAATAGCAATACGTCAATTCTAGAGCATTTACCATCATTATAGGGTATATATTTGTATAGCATATGTTTACATGCATACATGTATTATACCTATTTATATTACTTGTGTATGATACATACATATAATTTGGATACATGCCTATATAACTTCATAAATATCTATATATTTGCATATGTAATTGAATACATGTACATATATAGACATACACATGTTTAGATATATACATGTACTTATAAATTGCATAAATATTTACAAATGTGTGCCTGTATATAAGTATATATATTTCTAATATGATCTTTATTGATTCACAATAATGTGATACATGTCTATAGTACTTTTGTATACACACGAGTGTTCATGCACATATATACATATATGTGTTTATGTGATACATATCTATGATATGATCTTTTATTTATTCACAATAATGATTGAATTGCAATTTTCCACAATGGGCTTCTAACATACATTATTCCTTAGTTGTTTAATTATAGATTTGAAAGATGTTACAATACTATTTTCAATCTTGACTTACTACTTGGATTCGTCCTCCCCCTTGTTCTACTCCCAATAATTAATACCAATATCTAAATATAAAACTCATACCTTATGAATGATCACAATTAGTTGCATGGTTGCCACAAAACCCAATGCCTAATGAAAAAGGAAGTTGGCCAAATGTGTCAATGAATCTCCTAGCATAATTAGAGTAATAAAAATTTGATGGGTTTTCTTAGTTCACATAATAAGTATTCTAAATGGTGTAATGTAACTTGATATTTGGTACTTTATTGCAACAATCTTTGGAAAGCTACTACAAGCCACCAATAGTAAAATTGAATGTAAGCTTGTCAAGCAACAATTGTAACGCCCTGGCAGGGAACCCACAAGGACAAGGTCTAAAGTACCAAGAAAAGAAACAAACTTTTTTTTTTGGCCATTACTGATACTTGCTTCTTAATCCTTAAGTATGAACATGTCCTTACAGGTTCCCTAATGTTTGTTACTAAAGTTAACATTACTGATTCGTTTCCTTACCTTAAAAAATCATTTTCTATCTACTATACTTATCACTTAACTTTTCATAAAGGATAAAGTAAGAGATAACATTAATGCTCATTTCCTATGCTTTTATTTCATTTGCCACTCAAACTTTAACTTTCAATTTCTTTCCCAATTACATATGTTATAAGCATGAATCATTTATCCTTACAAAACATAATTAATCTTTGCATTAAGAAATCTTTACTTTTCATATTGCATTCCAAGAACATAGAGATATAGGGTAGGAATTTACAACTTGAATCCTTCATTACAATATTCCATATTACAAATGAACATCCCCTTTTAATGTTCCTAGAACTACCCTTCCCAATTACATAGCTTCTTTCTTTCAATTTTACAATATATTACAAATTACATTTCCCAATAAGGGTTTACAATAAATCAACACATTTGAATTACAATGCATTAAAGTACTTGATATAGAAGCAGGAATCTTCATCAACTTCTAAACAAGAATCAAATCCAAGTCATCCATGGAACCACAAATAGTACCTCGAAATAGAATTTCCACCCAACCACGTGAAACTGTAAAGTTCCACTCCCTTGTGCTAGGAGATAGAACCTGTTGGAAACATTGAGAGGGGGGGTGAATCAGTGTTTAGCTTATTATTCAAATTCAGCAACTTAAACATAAATCAAATATACATTCAATGAAGCATAACACAAGATCACATAACACTTGATATGATTACGGGGAAACCTTGATTAGAGGAAAAACCCCGGTGGGAATTAATACCCACAA
>MU226880.1:3698462-3715405 GCA_018584345.1 Thuja plicata | reverse complement strand
TTAAACATTCATAGTTATTGACATGCATAAATCAAATAGCATAAACACAAGTAACACCAGATATAATGTGGAAACCCAATTTGGGAAAACCACCAATGCAACTAGTTACTGATTTTCACTCTTCTGAAGTGAGCCCTGTTAGGAGCCAACCCTGTTAAAGGTTACAAAACACACTGTTAGGTGTGACCNTGTTAAAGGATTTAATCACCCTGCTAGGAGTGGCCTTGTGAGAGGTCTTTAGAGAAATTCAACTGAATTGTCACCTTGTTAGAGGATTTATGAAATGGTTGTTAAACAAACTCTGCTAAGAGATTTTGGTATCACTGCTACAATGGCTAGAAAGCAACAATGAAGTGATCTGAATTAAATGCAACTTATCTTGCTGATACAGATCTCTGTTTTGCGCCAATAGATCCTTACTGATCAAATATATCTTTGCAGCACCTCAAGGATGTCTCTAATCCTTCATCAAAATTCGCACATTCCTTCTGCTTCTTCACATTTCCATATTTCTCCACATTCTGCACACACTTTGAATTCGCAACTTGATCTTTCATATATACCCTTCAGGTTATCAAGTCAGCCCAATTACAAGTTTCAATTAATAGATATTACATTGGTCGAATGAATAAACATTTACAAATAAAATCCTTCTCAGGCCGACGCAGTCCAAAAATGATATTCCAGTGTTGACCAACTGATGCTCGGTGAACACTGCAGATTGTGCGAAAATCCTTTGGTAACCGACTGAACTCGGTAAGCACTGACTTTCCTTCACATTTTCTTTGATGACCGACTGAACTCGGTAAAGAATGAATTTCCTTTTTCGACCGGGAGAACTCGGTAGTAACTAACTTCTCGGTATAGTATTCTGGAGCGCTCGGTAGACTCTGTAAATAGCTTCTCTTACCGACTAAGCTCGGTAAACTCGGTTAACTGCCTTGCTGAACATTCTAAGCTCGGTAGACTCTATCTAATGACTGATATGACATTTGTGTAACATCAAGGACAATACACAATTAAACAATTGTTTCCAACATAAGAGACTCAGTGCAAAGCCTTGGTCGCGTTATCTTGTAAGAAAAAGAATATACTTTAAAGGATTAAGAGATTAAATGCGGGCCATTGATTAGATTAAAATCTTGTGGTTCACGTAAAGTCTCCAATGAAACCCTAGAGTTAAGAAATTGTATGGTGACTTTGAGTTTCTTCAGTCGTGAAGTCTAACAAAAAAATCAGAGTTAAAGCTTGGTTTTATTTTCATTCAGTTGTGAGATCTCAGAAGGAAACAAGGGTTAAGTTAAATCTTATGAGATTTAGCGACAACTATAGATACTCAGATGATCCTGTGGTTGGAATTTAATCACAAGATAAAAGTGCAGATCAGTAAGACTTTAAGAGATTCAGCATAGACCATTAGATGAAGAAAGAATCAAGGGCAGGCACGTAATATCAGAAAGATTTCATAAAGTACATAAAGATTGGGAGACTTAACACCAACCGTTGATGGAAGAAAGATCAGAGAGCTAGCGTTTACTCTCTAACTAAACTTTGAGTTACATGAAACTTTTAGTTACTAAGAGATTCACTCAGTCACCAAGTCTCCAGACAAACTATGATTGAAATAAGCTCGGTCAAGTTTGATTTAAATGAATCTGTAAAAACCCTATGAAAAACCCTAGATCCTAGGTCATTTTCCATTCATGTCGAGGAAAAACTCTAGTTCTTCATAGCTGACTTCTGATTTGCAGTTACCCTTTTCACAGAACTTAAGTCTTTTAAAGTCATGTTTCTTTTTATTATATTCAGTTAGTTGCTTAATCTCTTGTAACATGACCAAATATTACTTTGGTTAAGAGACTCAGCACAAATCCTTGGTCACGTTATCTTGTAAGAAAAGGAATATAATTTAAAGGATTAAGAGATTAAACTTGGTCCATTGATCAGATTAAAATCAAATGGTTTGCATGCAATATCTGAGCTAACTCATGGTAAAGCATAACCTTCAGCGACTTCAAATTTCATTCAGTCATGAAGTCTCTAAAGAAGAAACGTTAAGTTGTGTAGGAGAGTTGGGTTTAAAAGGAAAGAACTCAACCATAGATAGGTTTTAGATCGAGTAATGTGAATTTAATCTTAAGATGAAACCAATGTAAAGGCTAACTCTTAGCGACTAAGAGATATAATATTCATGCAATCTCTAAAAGAAACTATGGTAAGAGTATGGTAAGGTTATAACGGTTTACTTCGCGCCATGATGTAAAAGATTAGCCAATTAAAGAGAAAGGATTTTGACATCTTGTATAAGATCTGCTGAGTTGTAAGAAAATAGGCCAATCATATCAATTATCAGCTTGTTTTGCATATAATAAGGTTTTAAATGGCCAAATCAATCATAAAAATCCCAGTTGGCTCATTCAAAATTGATAACCTGTCAACTTCAAACGCCACGACTAGGGGAAATAATTAATGTCAGGGTACACAGAGTAAACACAAAAGTGACTGAATGAAGTTTCCCAATTGTCAGCCAGCTTACTGCATTGATTCCTAAAGTGATAAATAGACATAACCTTCATACATTTCATTTTACCAAGTTCTCAGAATTCACAGCCAAAGGATTGCATAATTTTCAGAGCATATAGAAGTGGAATATTGTGAGTTTTTTAGGGTAGTTGACAGTAAGGGTTTGTTTTTTCATAACAAAATTGTCTTAGTCAGATATTTAGAAACTAGTAACAATGAGCCAACCAACAATGAGTGGAGCTTCAACGAGTGGAGCAAGTAAAGGAACAGAGGATGATTAGCAAGGAAAAAGGAACTATTTTGATGAGTTTTTGGCTCTACTGCCTGGTTCCAGTCAAGGAAAAAAGGTAAATGACGAACTCTTTACCGATGATTTAGAAAATTGTAGAGATCCTAGGACTCTAGGGGTTTCTGGCTATCATCTGTTTAACTATTTTTATATTAATCAAGATAGCTCAATTCCAATTTCCAACCCATGGACATCAGGCCTAGCCAAGTTGATTGTTCCTGATATTTTTGTAGATGTAGACTTGTTATTTGAGTTAGAAAAAAAGTATGATCCCCTTTCTAAAACCATTAATAAGAGTGATGGGACACCTCTGGTTATCTTAGATAGAGTCCCTTTTATGAAAGCTTTCAATATCTACCATCCTTGTAGCACAGAGATTGATTTGAAAAAGTTACAGAATAGATATACCACAAAAACTGCTATTGCTGCAAAATTAATCCAAACCCATACACCTAAGTCCAATAGGAATTATATTTCTACCATACCAGATTACATGGCACCTTATTTTTACAAGGATTTATATTTTTATATGAAGTACATTTCTTATGGATTATGTAGAGTTTTGGGAGAGGATGGTGGTGCTGAGAGAATATCTGCAGACATGTTGATGATCACCTTGGATCTAAAAAGTGTACATGTTCCCACTGATTATGGCTACATTCAGTATGTTATAGACAAGATGCATCAAGGGTTCATTGATATCTATACAAATCTTGACCCTAAGTTTCTGCATTATTCTTTTTTAATGCATTTGATCTTGTAATTCAACATCAACGACTTGGATACACAAAATTTGAGACCAAGGGTATTCTTCCATGGCCAACAAAACCCTGTATAAATGTGGCTTAGGGTTTGGAACTACACCTCTAATGAAAATGAGTTTTGTGCTTTTCACAATTGGATTGCATATCCTATTCTAGAGATGATAGGTGTAAATGTGACAAGGTTGCCCACCAAGGTGTTAGAAATGAGATAAGTAACTAAGAGGGGAGGGGTGAATCAGTTACTCCAAAAAAAATCCCTTGTCCCTTAGATGTCTTAAACAATATAACACTATTACTCGGTCAATTAAGATATTCTTTTGTAACTCAGGTGTTAAAGCAATCTTTATGATATCCAATGCAATTAAACTTTAGTGATTAAGTGCTGAAACATAAAGCATGAAACAAATAACATATACACAGGTGACACCAAGATTTAATGTGGAAACCCAATATGGGAAAAACCACCAATGTAACTGGGTACTATTTTTCACTCTTCTGAAGTGAGCCCTATTAGGAGCCAACCTTGTTAAAGGTTACAAAACACACTGTTAGGTGTGACCCTATTAGAGGATTTAAATCACCCTGTGAGGAGTGGCCTTGCTAGAAGTCTTCAACACTTCAACATAGAAATGTTACCTTGTGAGAGGATTTACAAAAAGACTGTTAATTCTTCTCTGTTAAGAGATTTGAGATCACTGCTACAATTGTTAGAAAGTAACAATGAATTGACCTGTATGTGTAAGAAACTATCTTTTCTGATTCAGATCTCTATATTGATTATAACTGGATCCTTGCTGATCAAATATTCTATTTCAGCTCTGAGTGTTCTGTACTCAATTAGAATCCCATCTGATTTCGCCTTCACTCTTCATATCACATAATTCCACACTTCTGCTTCTCTTCAACTTTTCACACTCTTACACACATTCAATCCAAACTTGAACTTTCATATATATGATAAGCCCTGTCAATTCAACTTGAATATACTTCTAAATAAGTAATAAATCACAATTAAGTTGGCCTCATATAACCAATTAATTATAGAATGTAAACCACTATTAGTCGGCTGACACTTAATAATCAAGTCGGTTAAAACTGAGTTTCTTTGACGCCTGACCATGACTGAAATGCCCAAGTAACTCAGTGAACACTAAAAAAGTCTTTCTATTCACCAACTGTGCTCGGTTTGAATGTAGACATTTGTGTAACATCATTACATAAGTGTAAATACATGTGTAACATCAATGACAATACACAATTGAATAATTGCCTTCAACAATCTCCCTCTTTGGCATTGATGGCAACACAAAATTTCATAATACAAAGAATTGTAGAGCAACATACAAATTTCTTTAATGTCTTTAGCTTCCTTCTGATTCTCATCCGAAAACTCCCTCTTTCATCAAACTCTGTCTTTTGATAAGATTTTTCCATTTGACATAAAACTTTCCCTCTTTCTGTTATGATCATTAATGAACTCTCCCTTAAATAATTTCTTATGTATTATAGAAAAATCTCCCTCTTTGACAAGAGATGCCAAAGAATCCATCTTCATAAATACTAAGTATCAATACTATTTCTCTTTGAAGTTGTAATGTACCTAAGTGTACTAATTCATCTGCAATGGGCTCTGATATACCTTCATCAATTGATAGATCTTCACTGTGGCTTGGGTTGATGCATCACTAAACTACTTTTTAGTGAGCTTTAGTTAGAGGAAGCACCCCTAGCTTTCCTCTAAGATAAAAAATGCATCCTTAGGTAAAGGTTTGGTGAATATGTCTGCAATTTATTCTTTAGTACTCACATATTCCAACCTTACTTCTTTATTTTGTACTAATTCCCTCAAGAAATGATACTTTATTGCTATATGCTTGTTTTGGTGTGCATCACTAGATTCTTTGAAATGTTAATGGCACTAGTGTTGTCATAGTAGATAATGATTGGTTCTTTCACTTCTTCCTTCTTTCCTGACAACAACTACTTTAACCATATGATGTTTGAACAGTTCACTGCTGCAACAACATATTCTGCCTCTGTTGTAGACTGAGAGATAAAATTTTGTTTCTTACTAGTCCAAGATACTAACCTCTTTCCAAGAAAGAAAGCTCCACCAGTGGTGCTTTTCCTATCCTCAACACTTCCAGCCCAATCAACATCAGTGAATGTATTCAAATCAAAGTTCCCACCTTTCTTATAACAATAAACCTTAGTCTTCAGTACCCTTCAAATATCTCAAAATTCTTTTGATTTCCATTAGGTGATTGTCTCTAGGATTAGCTGAAAATCTTGCAACAATACCAACTACTAATGAAATATTAGGTCTGGTGTGAACAACATATTGCAGTTTTCCAATCATGGATCTGTAGTTGGTTTGATCTACCTCCTTTGAATCATCATCCTTAGATAATTTTTTTCCAGTACACATGGGTGTTCCAATAGGTTTAGAATCTTCCATTCCAAATTTCTTGACTATCTCCTTGATATATTTTGATTGAGTAATGTAGATACCATCCTTCATTTGATGAACTTGTAATCCAACAAAGAATTTTATCTCACCAAACATAGACATCTCAAATTATTTACTCATAGCTATAGAGAATGCTTTGCATAAGTCATCATATCCAGTGAATAATATGTCATCAACAAATATCTCTGCTAATAATACTCTATTTTGTGGTCCTTCTTTGATGTACAAGCTACTGTTATCATTGGTTCTCTAAAATCCAATATTTACTAGGTAGCCATGCAATATTTCATACCAGGCTCTGGGCACTTGCTTCAGTCCATACAATGCCTTGTGCAGCTTGCAAACCATATTCCTTCTGCTAGGATCAATGAATCCTTCAGGTTGTTCAATGTAGACATCTTCTTCTAGGATTCCATTAAAAAATGCAGATTTCACATCCATTTGATATACTTTGTATCTTTTATGTGCAACATATGCCAGAAGAGTTTTGACTCCTTCAAGCCTTGCAACAGGAGAAAAATTTTCTCCATAATCTATACCCTCTTCTTTAGAATATCCTTTACAAACAAGTATGGCCTTGTTTCTAGAAACTTCACCATTTTCATTCATCTTATTTCTAAAAACCCACTTGGTTCCAATCACAATCTTGTCCTTTGGCCTAGGCACAAGAGTCCAAGTTTTTTTCTTCTCAATCTACTCAATTTCTTCATTCATTGCCTCTATCCAACTTTCATCATTCAATGTATCTTTAATTGTTCTAGGTTAAAATTCACTTAGTAAACATGTACCTTTGATTTTGTTCCTTGTCATGACACCTTCTACCTGATCTCCAATTATTTTCTCAAGTGTATGATGCCTTCTAACATATCTAGAAAGTAATAGATCCTTTAGTCTTGATTCTGGACTTGATCCACTAGGTTTATCATTCTCAAACATTCTTTCCTATTCTTCTATCTGGTGCTCAGGTTCCACTGTCTGTGACTCGGGTCCCTCTATCTGTGAGTCAGGTTCCTATGTCTGTGACTTAGTCCCCTCTGTCTGTGACTCGGTCTCTTCTACCAATAGCTCAGGTTGCACAATTTGCAACTCAAGTTGTACAATTTGTGTTAGTATATTTAGTGGTTGACAGTTCTGCTATCCAATCACCATTTCTCGAGTCATAGGGATAGTATCCGGTTCATGATACACAAAGTTCATGTAGTCTTCAGGTTGTTTGCTGCTCTACTCTTTATATCTTTTTGAAAACTCATCAATCTTGACATGTACACTTTCTATGAATTTATGAGTAGTAAGATTCAGACATTTGTATGCTTTTATTTTACATGAGTAACCTAGGAATATCCCTTCATCACTTTTTGCATCTAGTTTTCCATTTCTTGCTTCCTTCAAGATGCAACATTTACTTCCAAATAATTTGAAATAATGAACATTAGGTTTATAGCCATACCACAATTCAAAAGGTGTCTGGTTACTACCTTTCTTCAGTTGAACTCGGTTCAAGGTGACCACTGTAGTGTTGAAGGCCTCCTAGTATTTGGCAGCAACATTCTTTTCAATCATTAGGGTTCTAGCACAATCCATAATGGATCTATTTCTTCTTTCTGCTATTCCATTTTGTTGTGGTGTACCAGGGTAAGATACATGTCTTTTGATTCCTCTCTCATTACATAATTCATTGAACTAATTAGAAATGAATTCTCCTCCTTTATTATATCTTAGACATTTTAGTTTCTTTCCAGTTTCCTTTTCAACTCTTGCAAGATACCATTTAAACTTTTGAAAGGCTTCTGATTTTTCTCTGAGAAACATGATAGTCATCATTCTGGAATGATCATCAAAAAACATAATAAAATATTTCTCTCCAATGTAGCTTTTTGTTCCATTTGGTCCACAAAGGTTAGTATGTACCAATTCTAAGATTTCATCAGTTTTGTAATTCTTGCTTTTGAAACTTGTCTTGCTCATCTTTCCAATTTGACATTGTTTTCATATTGCTAACTCAGGTTTCTTCAAAATAGGAATATCTCCAACTCTCTTGTTCTTTCTTATGTTTACCAGATTATCAAAATTTACATGACACAACCTTTTATGCCATAGCCAACTTTCTTCTACTTGTGCAATGAAGCATGAACCTTCAATGAGATCAAGATAGAATAGATTACCTTTTGTTTGCCTGCCAGTTCCAACTAGGTTCCCTTTACCATCTAGGAGCTTGGCCTTACCATTCATTAATTATACCTTGAAGACAATGTTGTTCAGCTGTGCTATACTGAGTATATTTCTCCTTAGTCCTTCAACCCAACAAGAATTATCACATTTGATTCCTTCTGTCAGAGCAATGCAACCTTTTCCTTTCACATAGCAGGGTTCATCATTCCCAAAACTGACACTCCCACCATCATAGCATTCAAGATGTTCAAATTTTTTCTTATCACCAGTCATGTGATGACAACAACCACCATCAATTATCCATGTGTCATTTTTATTGATATAACTATCATTTTTACTGATATAACCATTTCATCTTCTTCTTCATCACTATCAGAATCCTTAGAAATATAACAAGACTTCTTACCTTTTTCCTTGTAGCTCTTTTAGTTATTGAAATCTTTCTTGCCTTTGTACTTGTTGAACTTTTTAACATCTTTGTCTTCTTTGTTCAGACACTTGGCAGCAATGTGACCAACCTCATTGCATGAGAAACAAATCAATGGTATTTTACCTTTGTATTTTCCTTTGGCAGCTCTCCTTGCAAGTAATTCTTCAATGATATCTAGATCTTCATCATTAGATTCATCATCACTATCACTTTCATTCTGCTTCCCTTTTGAGTATTTTTCCTTCTTAGCAAGGTTTAATATAGCTTTGAATGCAGACTCAAGATTGCTAGAGCTAGGAGAATAATTTTCAAAGTTGTCCAACTCAAAGGTTTTAAGCCTTCCAACTAATGTATCTAGAGTTATATCCTTATTGAACCTCATCTCTTGAATAGCTGAAACTCTAATAACATAGATAGGAAGTAAAGTTCTTAATACCTTTTTTACCATTGTTGTATCTTCAATTATTCCTCCTGCAGCTCTGATGACACTCGCAATCTTCTTGATTCTTTCACTGTATCTTGTAATGTCTTCTTCTTCTTTCATTTTCATCTGGTCAAATTATCCTCTAAGACTTTTTTCTTTGGCTCACTTTACATTTGCATATCCTCCATGAATGTCTTGTAATTTCCTCCAAATATCATAGGCTGTAGGACAGTCCTTGACTTCATCAAATTCTGAGTAGCTGAGTGAAGAAGCTATATCAATCATCATTATGTTATGAAGCTTCTATTCCACAGTCATAGTCCCTATTGGTTCCACATATTTTCTTTCCAAAAATTGCAAACCAACATCTCCAATAGTAGATAGATGTAGTTTCATTAGCTCTTGCGATGCAAAGAAGTTGTCTTTGTTGAGCTTTGGGATCTCCCTTCTGTAAGACATCTCTGATCTTTAGCTTAGGCCTTGAAACCTTTTCTAAAAGAACTTGCTTCTTTGATACCAATTGTTGGAAATGAGATAAGTAACTGAGAGGGGAGGGGTGAATCAGTTACTCCAAAACAAATCCCTTGTCCCTTAGATGTCTTAAAAAATATAACACTGTTACTCGGTCAATTAAGATATTCTTCTGTAACTCAGGTGTTAAAGCAATCTTTATGATATCCAATGCAATTATACTTTAGTGATTAAGTGCTGAAAATTAAAGCATGAAACAAATAACATATACATAGGTGACACCAAGATTTAATGAGGAAACCCAATATGGGAAAAACCACCAATGTAAATAGTTACTATTTTTCACTCTTCTGAAGTGAGCCCTGCTAGGAGCCAACCTTGTTAAAGGTTACAAAACACACTGTTAGGTGTGACCCTATTAGAGGATTTAAATCACCCTGTGAGGAGTGGCATTTTTAGAGGTCTTCAACACTTCAACATAGAAATTATACCTTGTGAGAGGATTTACAAAAAGACTGTTAAGTCTACTCTGTTAAGAGATTTGAGATCAATGCTACAATTGTTAGAAGGTAATAATGAATTGACCTGTATGTGTAAGAAACTGTCTTTGCTGGTTCAGATCTCTGTTCTGATTATAACTAGATCCTTTCTAATCAAATATTCTATTGCAGCTCCGAGTGTTCTGTACTCAATCAGAATCGTATTTGATTTTTCCTTCACTCTTCGTATCACAGAATTCCACACTTCTGCTTCTCTTCAACTTTTCACACACTCTTACACATATTCAATCCAAACTTGACCTTTTATATATATGATAAGCCCTATCAAGTCAGCTTGAATATACTTCTAAATAAGTAATAATCACAATTTAGTCGGCCTCATATAACCAATTAATTATAGAATGTAAACTACTGTTAGTCGGCTGACACTGAATAATCAACTTGGTTAACACTAAGTTTCTTTGATGCCCGACCATGAGTGAAATGACCGAGTGACTCGGTCAACACTGAAAAACTCTTTCTATTCACCAACTATGATCGGTCTAAATGTAGACATGTGTGTAACATCATTACATAAGTGTAAATACATGTGTAACATCAATGACAATACACAATTGAATAATTGTCTTCAACACAAGGTTCTAAAACTTCTTAGACCTTGTCAATTATTGGATAAATGACTAGGAGACCATAACTGGGGATATTTCTACTTTGACAAGAATTTGAATATAATGAGGATTTATGGATTTCCCCAGCCACCTCATATACTTCCAAAGTATGTGCCTCCCAGGATAGTTGTAATAGAGTTTACTTGGAAATTGATATGGACTGATAAGGAGCACCTAACTTCTCATAGGAAGGGTACATTTACACCCTGACAATTCAAGATTCTTAGTTTCATAATTGGAAAAAGAGCCATGGATTTAGTGAACAGATGGTTGAACCAATACAAAATGAGTGTGGCTATAAATAGGTATTTAGACCCAAAGAACTTTATTAAAAGTGCCAAAAAGATTTTGACTCCAAGCCTACCTGCTGGAAAAGAACATGAGGAATGTGTGGAGGAGGAATTGATCAAAAACATCATGGAAGATGAAGAAGCATCAAGAAGGGCTACCGAATATCAGGATCTGATGGAACTAGAACAAAAAATTAAAAAGAAAGGAATTGCTTTTGGAGGTTTCTTCCCTGAATTACCCTATTTAAAGAAACTTAACAAAATGATGGAATCTTATGGTATGTTATACAATCAACTTTAGGAGAAGATAGAAGATAAGGAAAGAGGTCCTAATAAGCACTCTTCATGTGAGTATAGTGACATCAACTATTCATTGCATAGCCCTCCTCCAATAGATCCACCACCTCAAACATAGGAGAATATAAAAATGGATTTAACTCACGTACATGAGGCTGAGGTGATTAATGAGCCTCCTAAGAAGAAGCAAAAGGTGGAACAAGGGGAGCCTTCTCATGATAAGAAGTAGAAGAAGAAAAAGGATAATACCAGTGCCCTAATTACTAGTATTAGAGCCTATGACCATCATTTAAGAAAAACCACCAGAGAAGGAAAGAAAGTAAGAGAATATGAACAAGAGGAAGTTGAACTACCCCTCTTACCATGCCAAGATGAAAGGGTACTACATCAAGAACAATTCCTGAGTGATGATAATTTCATCAAAACTTAAGAGTTCATGGATTTCTTGATCTGGGTGAAGCAACAACAAGTTGGATCACAACTACAGCTAACAGAGGGAGATATAGTGCCTAATGAAGCTTTACAGGCCTTACAAGAATATGATCCTGAATCTGAGACAATGACACCAGAAGAAGAAAGGAAATTGGTTAAAACTAGTGGGATGCTACTTGTAAAGGGATGGGATCTATCCTCTTCCTTTATCATTGATCATGTTGGTTGTATTTATAGTTTTGTAGTCTGTGAGAAATTTTTGAAGTTCTCAGTCATATCCATGCCTAAAAAATTGAAAATCCCGTCTAGAGTTGTCGAAATCCCTATGCAAATAATAATCTTCCAGTCAAAAATCAAGGAGTGAAAAACCCTAAGTCCTAGGTCAAAATTTCATGCATATTCCAGAAAAAACTTAGTTCATTTGAAATCCATTCTATTTTGTTGTTACTTTTTCAGAAACCCAATCACTTAAGTCATGTGTTTTATTTCATGTTATTTACTTAAGTCACAAAGTCTCATTATAATCTGAGAACATTCCTTTTCTTTTTGAGACTTAGAGAATGCCTTAAGTCAGGCTATCTCTATTGAAAATGAATATACTTTCAGTTCTTGTGAGATTTCACACGATTCGTAGATGCAAATTTTGATCCTATGGTTGGCGAATAATCTCTTTGAAAAACTAGAGTTAAAGAATTTCTTTGGTGACTTCAAGTCTACTTAGTTGCACTGTCTTGAAAGGTGATCAGAGTTGCAAGTTGAGTTAAGGTTAGTTTCATGCAGTTGCATTATCATGAAGAGAAATGTGAGTTAAGTCAAAAGATCTGAGATTTAGCACTAGCCATCGATCTAAAGTGAAATCCTATAGTGGTTGCGAAGTCTCGATAAAAAATCACGAGTTAAGAAATGTATAAGTGACTTTGAGTTTTCTCAGTCATGGTGTCTCACAAGGAAACAAAGGTTAAGAAGGTGTTTAAAGTCCTTTAGTCACGTGATCTCTTTTAAAATCCATGGTTGAGTTAAAGATAAAGAGATTAAGTGACTGCCGTCATATTGAAGATAGATCCTGTGGCCAGCCTAAAGTCGTGATGAAAGTTTCAGATAGATGAAAGATAAAGAGATATCGTGACTACCATCCAATTTAAAAGGGACCTAGTGGCTGGCGTTAAATCATGAAAGAAACCATGAGTTAGTGAAATATTAAAGTTACATCGAGATTCAATGTGTCATGATGTCGTGATAAGAACCATGGTTGAAGAAGAGCTCAGTTAAGATTAAGTATGTTTTCAGCAAGAAGATTTGTGCCATGAAAAGGAGAAGATCCTGTGGATAGCATGTAGTCTCTTTAGAAAGTAAAAAAAGTCAGAGCAGTTCTAGAGATTCAGTGATGGTAATCCATATTGAGACACATGGGTAATATTTTGAAGATTTGAGTTAGTTGGGAAGTCTCAAGATAAATTTTAGGTAAAGAATTTCTTTCTGTGACATGGAGACTTCTTAAGTCATGAAGTGGCGAAGAAAAAAACAGTTAAGTGAAAAAAAACCAAGATTATGTGTGAGTTGTTAGATTAAAAACAATATCTACAGTAGTCGCGGAGTCTCAGATGAAAATATGAGAGTACATAAAGTAAACAAGATTACACGTGGGCCATCTGATTAAAAGATGATCGTGTGACAGTCGTGTAATCTCGATAGAAAATTAGAATAAAAGAAATATCAAAGTGACAAGGAGATTATATAGTCACGTAGTCTCTAAAGAAAACCCGAGGTGTAAGATAAGTTATTAAAGCTATAGTCGTGAAATCTTAAAGAGAATAAGAGTTAAGTGATTTCATATAGCGATTAAGAGGTAGCTGTTAGTCTGAGAGCTGATCGGGTGGTTGTCATCAAGTCTAAATAGAAAATGGAGTTAAGGATAACTCTTCATGACAACAATATCACAGAGTCACATTGTCGCTGAAAGAAACTATGGTGAGATCAAGGTAATACATGAGGTTTTCTCTATGCCATGTTAACAGTTGACAACCAATAGGAATGAAGAAGTTATGACATCATGTTTTAAAATATTGCAGAGATGTTAAGAGCCAATAGAATAAAATCTTGATCTATTTTCAAATTTAATAAGGTTTTTATATGAAAAGTCATAATTTGAATTGATCATTAGTGAGTTTAAAATGCCACAGCTAGGAGCTAGAATTGATTTCACAGCACGCAGAAGTAAAGATATAAAAGATTGAATTGAGAATCCATGAAAGAGATTGGTGCATTAATAGGTGTTACCATTATCATTTCGTCTTACCAGTTTTCAAGAATCCAGAGCTCATAATTTGCATCAGTGCTTTTCATTTTTAGTAAGAACAGAGTAATGAAAGTCTACAGAGTGAATAAAGAAGATTTCAGTACATAATCCAGAGTGTGATTATTAGTGTGAAAGATTTGAATTGATTCACAGTTAAAAGTGAGGGTTTCAAGAAGATTTGTTTCAATATCGGTAAAAAGGAAAAGGAAAGCTGATCAGTAAAAATTCACACTAGACAACATGAGCAGAGTAGTAAGTGTCGCCTCCACTAGCGGGAAGAGCGGGGAGGATGAGGACCTTAAAGGGAATAGAAATTATTTAGATGAATTCATCCAAATGCTCCCGGGCTCTAATCAGGGCAAAAAGGTAAATGATGAATACTTAGAAGATAATTATGCATACATTAGAGATGCCAAGACACTAGACCATTCTAGTTATCATTTATTTAGTTATTTCTATAAAAATAGTGGTGACCCTACGCCCATTTCAAATCCCTAGACCAGTGGATTAGCCAAATTAGTTATTCTTGATGTATTCATTGATGTGAACTTGATTTTAGATTTGGCCAGTAGGTATGATACTGTCTCAAAGACCATCAAGAAGGATGATGGCACTATTTTGGTAACCCTAGATTGAGCTTCATTCATGAAAGCTTTTGATATCTATAACCCTTGTTCTACAAAAATAAACTTGAAATCCCTAGCTACCAAATATACCAGAGAAGTTTGTATTGTGTCTAAGATGATTTAGGCCCACACACCAAGGGGAACTAGAAACCACATTTCCCCTATTCTAAGTGATCCATCACCATATTTTTACAAAGACTTATCTTTTTACATGAAATACATATCATATGCCCTATGCAGAGTTTTAGGTATAGATAATGGAAGAGAAAGGGTATCATCACACATGCTGATGATAATCCTAGAGTTGTAGATCCCTTATGTAAGCACCAATTATGATTACATCCATTTTGTAATCGACAAGATGCATTAAGGATTCATTGATATTCAAAACAAGGTAGGAAGTCCTATGTTCCTACAATACTCATTGCTCATGCATCTCATCATGTTTTATAATTTCAACATTTTTGACCAATCAAATTTGCAACTCAGAATATTCTATCATGGACAGAGTAACCCTATGCAATTATGGTTAAGAGTATGGAATTATACCTCCATGGAGCAAGAGTTTTGTGCATTTGAGAATTGGTTAGTCTACCCATTGTTGAGAAATTTAGGGGTAGATATGACCATACTGTTGGCAAGTTGACTACCTGAGGATTCATGACTCATTTTGTGTTGTCATCATGGAAAAAAAGTCATGTTTAGTTTCTGTCATGAAAGACAAAATGACTAAGGAAAATAGGGTAGACAGAGATACTCAGTGATCAGCACATCAGCGCACATGCGAGAGATCGATTCAGCTTATGCGCATTCAGATATATGTTGTATGACATGTGTACATGCTACATCCAGACACACATAGTACGGAACTATAATACAACAAAGTTACAAGAAGATCAGTAGACCAGCAGTCCAAAAAATAGAGCATGGAAGCCGACTAAGTGTTTTGATCAGCGTGTGTTATTTTATAATGTAATGGCTAAGCGCCTTTTGTTATATGTTTGTAATGATGTAATTATCCTTGTAGTAATTATGTGTGAAGCTGACTTGTTTGAAAGCATTGTATATTTTGTTTTAGGGCTGACTAATGTTTTGTTTTGGGTCGCACCTATTCGGATTTGAATATATAAGTATGTAATGTAAAGATATGATAGAAGTGTCAATTATTATGTAAGAGGAAGATACAGAGGGATAGTACTATGAAGTCAGTACATGATATAGCTCTTTGAGAGAGTAAGAGCATTCATACATACACAGAACTGATCAGACAACAGTGTCATCATAGCAGTTCATTCTGATATAGTGCATATCATCTTTCAGAAGGTTGTAGCTTTAATCTTATTGGGCAGTGGGCCATATACCTTTAACAGGGTTTTTTAAAAGACTCCTAACAGGATCCAACCTTTAACTAGGTCATTATACTCATATTGTAAAGACTGTTTCTAACAGAGCAAAGGAACTCTCACAAGTTCATTATACTTAGTACAATATTTGTGGGTACTAATTCCCACCGGTGTTTTCCTCTGATCAAGGTTTTCCTGTCATCATATCATGTGTTATGAGTTTTTATGTTAAGCTTCATTCTATGTATGTTTGATTTATGTTTAATTTGCTGAAAAGTAATTAATAGACAATCACTGATTCACCCCCCCTCTTAGTGTTTCTAATAATTGGTATCAAAGCTCTAGTCCTTAGCAAATAAGTCTAACCACTTGAGGAGATCATGGACTCAGTAGAAGAAAAACACTTGAAAAAGAATCTTGAAGCAGCTCTTGAAGATCTTGATAGATCTCAAAAAGAAAATGAAGAACTTAGACTAAAAGTTGATGGCTCACAAATGCTTATCAAGAAACTAAGAAAATATTTGAAAGATTGTTCTACAAGTGACTTAGGGATAATTATCAAAAATCTCAATGAAGAGAATATGTCTCTGAAAGATAAAGTTGAAAATCTGGATGAACATCTCACAGACAACCAAATTGCTATTGAAGAAAAGATCAAAGAAAGCAAGCAACTAGATGATGAACTTTTAAAAGAAAACATCAAAGTTCTGGAATTAGAAAACATAAAAAAGAAGTTGGAATGTGAATTAACAGAAGCAAAGGATAAGATTGATAAACTTCACACAAGTTCTGATTCACTTCAATCTCAGCTCAATGCACAAAATAAAAAAGGCGACACTACTGGTCTTGGATTCAATATAACACAAACTGAAGTCAATTCATTACAAGAAAGAGAGAAACCTCATGAAGCACTTTCAAAAGCAAGGAAAGTTGAAAATGTTGAAGAGATTA